>VKOC01016250.1:0-14463 GCA_009364415.1 Spea multiplicata
ACTTCACCCAGAAGGACCACTTCATTGAGGAACTCAAAATAAAAGTACTGAAATAAAGATGAACCATTTCAGCACAAACGACACTGAGTTAAACCTGGACTTAGAATTACCAGAACTTCATATAACATTTCCTTTATTTTATCCTAGTTTATGCATTCTCTTCATTTAACAGGCCTCACTTTGTTTATTTGTCTAAAGGCATATGCATAATTTTTAACCCCTTAACGACAAAGCCCGTACATGTACGTGCTTGCAGTGCAACGTGATAATGTACGGGCTGCTGTTAAACAGCTGCATCGCTACCTTTTTTGCCGCGATCGGCAGCTTTGCAGCATCCACAGAAGCCTCACAAGTGAGGCTGACCGTGGAGGAAAGCCCTCCCAGCAAGAAAAATGGCCACCGCCGCACCGATCGGGCGGCGCCCAGCTAAAACAGCTTAGGAAGCGATCGGAATCACCTCCTAAGCATAAATGGTGTTGCTGACATGCCTCGATATCGAGGCATGAAGCAACACAACCCCCCTACCCCAATAGCCTTGTGATGGCTCCGAAGAGCAACCACACTTTTTGTGTTTTAGTCATTGAAATTGTTTTAGAGATATATGTAGTTTAAAAGTAAGGAGCACATAGATTGTAAGCTTCTTTGAGCAGGGCCCTCCTAACCTGTTGTTTCTGTAAGTCAAATTGTTATGTTACATACTACTTGTCTACCCACTTTACAGCACCATGGAATTTGATGGCACTATATAAACCCATAAATAATAATACTAATAATAAAAATAATACATTTACTTTGGGAAGGTTGTAATAAAGGTAGCAAAACATAGGACGATTAATCAATTGTCCAAGATTTTACCCTTCTCCTCACCCTACCTTACAAAGACTACAAGGCTGATTGACAACTAAACAACAGGGGAAAGGTCATTAGTAGTAATGAATACTTATACAAATCCTCAGAAAGGGAAATTATGATGGCTGCTTCTATGCTATAGATACAAAATGGGTTTATAATACAGTACATATACATTGATTATCTACATCAGTAAATACAATTAAACAGTAGTAGTTATTACACAAAATGTAGAATGTGGGAAATGTGACAGATCTGCAGTAAATATGCCAATACTATATCTAAATTAATCAATCAGATAATTTGTCTGTTTGGGAGAGAATACTCCCAACGTCACTTTGCAGCTCCTGGTAAATGTCACAGCCAAACACCTTAAAACATGTACAGTAACATATGCTGAGTACATTGATCAAATGCATAGATTTGTTGGGTTGTTTGAGGGCTAAAGGACCAAATTTAATAGTGCATGTTTTAATTTGTAATTTTGACATCTGATCATTCTGCCTCCATGTCCTATTTGGGACATCTTTGAACTCTCTCAATTCTGTTTACCTCATTAGACTATATATTTTTTAAAAACTAGACATGTCAGGCTATTTCAAATGCTGGTATTTTAACACTTTCCATGTAATAATTCTACTACCTGCCTTTGTCAATATTCGTGGTAGTAATTTGTTGTGTATTTTTTCCCACACACGTTGTACTTTAGATATGAATTAACAGCTTCTAGTGCATGTCACTGCTGGACAACAACACAATATGTGTTCAGCAACATCTCCTGAGTACATTGATATCACCCGTGCATTTTTTTTTAATTTTGACAACTGGTCAATCTGCGCCCATGTACTATTTGGGACATCTTTGAATCTGGCCAGTTCAATTTACCCCATCAAACCATACACTTCATGAGTTTTTCAAATGCTAGTATTTTAACTTTTTTCATGCTAGGATTTTTGGGAAGATCCAGCGCTAATTTTAAAAATATATTTTTGGACTTTTTTTTACATTTTGTTAAAACAGGATGGTTCTTCTTTATATACTATTTTTATTTTATATATATATTTTACTAATTGACTTAAATGGTTGAATGCAGTATCTACAGAGTTCTCTGGTAGGGTGTGGAGAGACCCTCTTGGAAACTCATTCATTTTTTAGTAGACACCACCATCTTGAGGCAACATCTCTTGCTATGGCACCTCTGGTCACTCTCCAGAGTGATCCCAGTTCATCCTGGGGTGGGTTTTCGGTGTCACTGAATGCCTCACTATCACCAAGGCCATTTGATTTCAGCAACACAGTTTGAGCTTAGGATGTAAATGTTGATCACCTCTTATGCATTTTTTTTACATCCGGCGTCCTCCACCAAATTATATTTAGCGGGTGTGGATGCTCTGGGGAGGGTCCCAGGAGCAGATTTCGGTGTTGCTGAATGCCTCAACATCAATGCCATGACATGCCAGGCACGCCACTGGTTGTTAAGAAATTAAAGACCCATGGCGCCAGTCCTATATAGTGTTAAGGTGCCCCTTGGGAATATCAGCGATTTCCCTTGTAACCACTCCACTATGCAATAGCAGGCGGGCTTCCACCCCAGGACCTGCTATTCTAGGTCAGAATACATTACTGACAACAAGGCAGTATGAACTTATCCAAATATGAGGTTTCTTTACAAATAACGTATTGTAAGCTCACAGAACAGGGTCTTCTTCCACTTCTGTACCAGTATGTCTTAATGTGTGTTAACCTTTTTGCGAAATTTTTATCATATTGTAAATTTTCATTTTTATTGTAATAATGCTATGTAATCTTTTGAATTGCTCAACAATGTCCTATAAGCGTAAGAAGTTATATAATGTCACCTCATACTGTAAAATCATGCAGGGCTGTTCCTCAAAGCCATTTATCAAATGACCTTTCATTAAAGAGGTTTGTTAATTATCCGATTTCAGAGCACCATGCTAAATAAAACAAAATATATTTTCTTCTTAAAGCTAACAAAATGTCTCAAGGATGTAATTGTATTTTTATATCTATTTACCTATTTATCATTGCTGCAGCATGTGTTGGTGAAGATGCAGATTGATCTTGTTTTCAGATAAAGAACCTGATTATTTTCAGTGACTTTACTTAAGTCAAATAGGTAATATAGGAAAGGTGCCTTCTACTAAATACCCATGTTTAATCTCTCCTATGTTATTATTATTATCATTTTATTTATAGAGTGCCATCAGATTCCATGGCGCTAACTCAGTGAGGAAACATATAATATTAAAATTAAGATTATACAAAATAGGATGCATAACGAAGGCTCTGCTCTTTCAAACCTATACAGGGGTTGAGAAAGAAACCATATTATTGAAATTTAACATAAAAATATATAATTTTTGTAATTGTTATTAGCTAAAAAGGATTAAACTTACATAGTTCCACATTTCATCTTGGTTCTACAATGTACTTCAATTATAATGAAATTAGTGCCATGGTACATTAAGTTAATGACTAATGTTGGCATACAGAGCTCATTTGTTCAATAGGACCTTCATGTGCTGAACGTATCCATCTGTCAATGTTAATAAAAAGTAAAATAGAAAAATAACTCAAATTTAGTCTCACTGCAAAACAAAGTCCCAAAAAAATCTGTATACATGGGAATGGCTGTTGCAGCTGGAAGTAATAAAAAGCTTGATAATCATTTACTATATTTCATGTTAAATCATCTATTGCCTTAATTTATTTAACACCCGATCTATAGTCAATCATTAAAATATACATGTCTACAATTAACCATTCTTTCTAGGACGAGATCACAAATTTGTGGACAGGATCATTTTCTTTGTTATGTTATCTCTTTGTCTTTAAGTTTGAGTTTTCCAAATGTGTTACCAAATTGTTATAATAATAATGTGCATCGGGGGTGGGGAGATTGTTAAAGCACATCGTGCAGACGTGCCGGCACTGGAAGTTGTATACGCGTATTGCGTAGATGTCTCCCTGCCGGCGGCATTATACAACTGCCCGGTGCGGCACTTCAGTGTGAATAGTGCCAGCACTCTTGGAAGTTGTATATCGCCGTATTGCGTAAGATGTCTCCTCACCGGCCCCGCAAGCCACCCGGGAGGCTGCTTGGGGGGGGGGGAGATGTAAAATGCATCGTGCGGACGTTCACCGGCAGCGGCGATGCCGGTAAATAACCTCCGCTGCCGGCACGTCTGCACGATGTGCTTTAACAATCTCAGGGGTGGGGAGCTGTTAACGCTTGCATCGCCGCAGCCGGTGAACATCTGCACAATGCGCTTAGACAACCTCTCAGGGGAGGCTATTCTATTTTACCAACTTTTGTTCCAAACACTGGAAGTACTGCAAAATTTATGGGTGCTGTGGTAACCTCAAGCATCAGGTCAACCAAATGGCCCATAACATATTTGAAATACAGGCTGTCCCAACATGCTCTTGATGTACTATCTAGTCTTGTCTAACACCTACTGTACAAAAGTGACCTCCTAGAAAGCTCATGTTTGAGTAAAGACTGTTTTTATGTTGCACTATTGTGAATGTTGTGGATCTCTGTGACACACTAATACACACCATTCATTTGCGCAGACACACCCACAATGCATTGTCATAATGGCACATCACTCACCCCTTATATTACATGGAATACCTAATGACTTAATAAGGTCTTTTGACTTAGTAAAACCCAGTTTACTAAGGGGCATGCACGTTACTTTTAAGGATCTCAAACACAGTCCTTTAGGACAATACAACAAAGGAATACAATTTTGCAGCAAACAGTGTATTTTGTTTAAAAGCGCACATATCTAACCATCTTCTCAAAAACCTCCCCAGACAAAATGCACAGGTCCAGACAGGTAGTGCCACACTTGGCTTAGGGTTAGTCCTTTAGGCCTTTCCTCTTCCCTGGCAGCTTTGAAGAACTCCCAATCTCCCTGATTGTGAGCCTTCAGAGAGTGTAAATGTCCACTTCCTGCACATGTTGCAGGCTTCATCAAAGTCTTCAACTGGAATTTAAAAATCCAGTCTGTTTCAACATTGGAGTTGGAGCATTTGCCCAGCCTGCCCTCCTAATGCTCCACCCCAAGGAACAATACACCCAATTTACACATTATTTCTACACAAAACATCTCCCTGGGACTGTATAGTGTCAAAATATTCACAAATTTTGAAATTGCATTTAATTATATGGATGCAAACAAAATTCCACAGTATTTATAAAACTTTTAATTACATTTAGTTGGCCACTGGCCTTATCTAACTATGAAAAAAATAACAAACCTAACTGAAAATAAATTGCTTATCTAATTATTGCCAGGAATACACAAGTGAGCGCTGAATGGATGTAAGCCTTCATACAAAGCACATTATTGTTTATAATTGATATATGACTGAAGAAAATGTACTATATAGTGATATACAGAACAGTACGTATATAAACATTTATATAACTGGCTTTGGTGACCCTCTAAAATTCTATTATGTTCTTTCAGGAAAAAAACTCCCAAATGATTTGATTGATGTATAGCTATGCTTTGTGGGTCTATCCTCAACATCCTAATCTCTAGGTGCTTTGTAAGCTTAGTTCCTGATGGGTGCATAAGATGCATATTTATAAGCTTTTAATTGTATTCTGTATCCATAGCATGCAGTTGAAATTCATTTTCCAGCTTCAACTGAGTGGTAAAGAAAATCTATAAACTCACTCTATAAGCAGAATAATGAATAACAAAAAATAGATAAATCATACGGGGGGTTACGTATAAAAATAAGTCTAAAAAGTGGTATTATCACCATAATAACCAATGGAATGGACCATTCCATTGTCTTCTTTAGTAATAAATCCACTTTTCAAACTTTGGACCAGTATCATTTTTTTGTAAAACTAGTAGGTATGTATGTAATATAGTACTCAATAAACGTTTATTGCTATTTTGTGCTATAGGAGTCACAAGACACATTGAATAATCCGTAGAGCTGAATGTTTTGTTTTAACTTAGTTCCTACATAAGTTTACATCTGTTAGCATAACATATGTTTGATTAAACATACTATAGGTGGAGACCATTTTTAAAATTTATGTTTACAGTTTTTTTCACTCTCAAAGTCATGTAATAAAGGTCACATAAGGCACATAAGAGTCTATCTTATTGTAGCGAGTTGCCGTGTGAGATAAAAACCAATATGACTTATGGAAGCTGGCTGAGAATAATCATGATTGCATGTCACAGCTAGAAAAGATTCCGGTTCCAAAAGGTGGCGGTTTACATAAAATAGCACCACCACCTGAGTGAAAGTACAGACTGATGTAAATGAAAGCAATTCTAGGTAGGTCCAATGCATCCATGTTCTCTGAGACCACCTCTATTTGTTTTGTAAGTTTGTCCCACGCTCCCTCCCTATATATCTAGGTATATGGCTGGGTCAGGTTTTATATTGGCACAGCCAGAATGGATGCTTGCCAGTTATCTGGGGGCGTTAATAAGGTGGTCTGGGTTTGGGTGGAGCGTCTCAGTATTCCCTCCCTTGGTAATTTTGTGTGGCCCCAGGATGCCCTTGCAAACTTGGAGGGTTTTGGGTTTGATGTTATGTATGTTCAGTTTTGGTTGTCATTGTCTGTGTTAATGCACCTATGTTTACATTTTACAGGTTTGTGTGACAGTGACTTTAAAATAGATTCAACTGTGGCTTTTTCAACCAATTAAGGATTCTGAGTCTTTATTTAGTTAATGAGCATAACATGGGTGTCGAGGCTACACCTGTCAAATGCTTCGGTTTTGCCTTCTTCTGGATCAACAGTGGATTAGAACTGTTTCCAATCAAAATTATTATGTTACGATTAGCAAAAATGACATGAGAACGTTTCCCTTCATAGATTAGAGTAATATGTAAAATAGTAAATAACACCTTCAGTAAATTACAACACATTTCAAAAGAATTGTTGCTAAAATCTTTTTTTTACATTAACATTAAAAAATAAGCTATATAATTGGATGTATTTAATAAGAATTGTTGGAAATAGAAATAAAGGAGATTTATTTATGTGCAACCAGGTTATTGTGAGTTTTTGTTTTTTTCCCCCCTCAAAGATTTCAGTTTGTTTTGCAATTGAATTGTTCACGTTATAGGTCACATTATAGGTGGAAAAAGTTCTGACATGATTTATCTTTGTCTCATTCTTTAACATCACAAGAACCTGGCATTGTAACAGGGGTGTGTAGACTTTTATATCCCACTCTATCTATCTATCTATCTATCTATCTATCTATCTATCTATCTATCTATCTATCTATCTATCTAGTCCATGAACAGATAATATAGTTTTAACTAAACTATATTGGTTTTGTTGCATCATATAAGATACTTTTGAGTAAATCACCACTTGGAAGGTCAAATATGAAACATGTCAACTTCTTCATTCATCTTCTATTTGTATTTTGACTTGTCACCAGTAGAAAAATTGCTGTTCCTCTTTCCCACCATCGGATCTAGTAAGCGCCAGGATCAGATTTATTATGACAATGCAATCTAGCAAGTGATCTGTCATTAGTCCTTTGGCAATAATGTGTCTAAAGGGACAATTGTTCAGACAAGATAAAACGATTATACTAAAACTGTTTCTTGCAGGTCACTTTTCATTAGAGGTTAACCAATATTTAATAAACTGCCATGTTAGGAGATCTGGGCTCATGTACACAGAGACAAATTTATTTAATGATAAGTGAAGTAGAACAGCAATAGAGTGTCATGAAACCCTGCAATAGCTGCTCTCTAAACTTTTATTCTTGACCTGAAGGGCTCAGTATTGTTAGGTAAAATAAATATGTTAGAATATTTGTCAAGTTTTCTCAAGGTAAGACTAATGTCAAGTGCTAATTTTATTGATTATAAAATAGCTTTTTTAAGGTCATGCCACAGCATCTTAATCAGATTTGTCGGGACTTTGACTTTGCTTTGCAACTCTCCCTTGGATGCCATTTTTGCACGGTCTCTTTCTAATCGTGTAACATTAAACAGTGACTTTAACTGAGGCCTGCAGTTTTTACATGTTAGTCTGGGTTATTTTGTAAATTTTGGTAGGCCAGTGAACTCCTGGGAAGGTTCACCACATTTTCTAGATTTGTAGATAATGGCTCTCATTGTAGGCATAAAACTATCCTGACAAGATCACGGACTGATTATGGTCTGAGTTTTTATATCAAGAACAATGGGCACACTCGATGGGATGAATGGATTTTTTTTTTTCCATAAATTCTATAGCTTGGTTGCTGACTCATCAGCACAACTGAGGTTGGATCTGAGGAGAAGGTAGGTTAATATGTGGAATGTATAAAGTGTAACGCATTAAAAAACTGTACCATACATGTCTAGCTTTGAAGTGTGCTCATTTTGTGATTGCCTTTTACAGTTTAACTGTTTTTTCAAAGTGCACTCGACCTATGTTTCTTGTGTAATGTATGCTGACGGTTTGTAAATCTGAGCATCCATTGTTTAGTTATTGGAGTTAGAAAATTAGACTTCTGTCTCATTTACATATAAATATTTTATTATTTCAGTAAACACAGTCCGGAGTGGACTAATTTTCTAACCATAATAACTAAACAATGCGTCAAATATTTTTTCATACTAAATCTAACAAAGGAGCAAAGAAGGTGTTCTTAGCTAAAATTATTATTTTGAATAATAGCAATATCAATTAACAATTTTAATCAGAATATGAATTTCTGAAAAAGGTCGCGTTTATTGCTAAATGGGATAATACCAGTGGGAATATAGTTTAACAAGGGATTGTGGCAGAATGACTCTATGAACTTAATTCATAGACTTGCAGGGTTCTGAAGCATCTGGAAACAAGACATATTTTCCTTTTGAAAAAATATCTGGCAGGACTTCAGTAAATGTGTTGTTGTTCCCTTTCATCTGGACCAACATATGGACGATCAGAGAAGGCCGAACATGATGGACTTTTGATTTTTTTTTTCTATATTAATAATTTTATAAGTTTATTATGTAAATGTCTTCTGTTTATGCAGCATAAACCAAAATAGGCAGCCTACAATAACCTTAATTCCACAATACTGAATATGTATTTTGAACTATATGAGTGCATAGAGGCAAGTAAATAGCACATAATAACATCCAGCTGTGAACAAACTGTATGTTATATTTTTTCATTGAAGGCAATGTAAAATGGTTTCTTCAGATGAATTATGTAACAAAATGCTTTAATATGGTGCATTCTGTGTCGTTTACCGATTAATTTGCACATACCATTACATTAAGAAAATAACATAATAGTATAAAAGGCTATTATGAGCACTTATGTTATATTGAATGCCGAAACAAAAGGCACAATTAATTGGTAACAAGTAGACCAAATCAAATAAATGATGATAGTAATAATAATAATGTAGATATCCAGAAAATGTCACTCCAAAGCCCCTTTGTGCTATTTAATTATCTGTCTACATTTATAAGACTTGTGCACAGCAAGCAAAATCGATTCCAACATTTTTTTTACCTTTACCATTAAATATACATTTTTTTTTAATTTTTCTTTTTTTGTTGTTTGTGGTATATGTTTTTAAAAACAAAAATGGGTTGTATGAAAATCAACAGCATTTTTGCTATATTTTAAATATATAATTAACTGTACTACAGAAGTGCGCATTAATTATTAAGTACTGCCCATCCCAGGTTACAGTGTAATGCTGTTATAGGTACATAATGGCAATCTATAACTTTTTCAAGACAAAAAGACTTTGTTATGTACTTACTTATTATGAATCTTTCATACTACAGTGTATTTGTTTTAAATAGCATATCTTAAATTACATTTCATTTTATTTAAAATATGGTTGATTGAAAATCACAGGAAATATCATTTAAATGCATTGTGTGTCCCAGAGCAAATGTTTCAAATGTAATTGAAAACAAAACAATTTACTCTGAATTGTGCAATTTTACATGAACATTAACTAGCAGAAAAAGGCTGGGCTAGTAATACATTGGCCAATTTGGAGAGATTATTGGGGTTTTTAGAAGCTGTAGGGGTTAACAGTGGTTGATATACTGTTCAATTTTAAAATAATACCGGGTACTCCATTAACGTGATCCTACTTTTGTACTCCATTTGTATTAGTATTGTTCTTGTTTAAGCATTTCATATTGAATAGACAGAAATATGTTCTGTTCTTACTGCAAATTTTAATTAACATTTGTTATTCTCAAGTTTAGTGTTATGGCTATTTATTTGAGTTAATGTTTACTATATTGGGTACATTTTTTTAAAATAATAATTTGTCTGGTAAACATTTTAAATATATATATATTATATATATCAATAACCTCCAATTACTGCAATTCCAACAGCGAACAAGTGTTTCCTATTACCTCATATAGTTGCGGGCTTATTGTGAATGTGTAAGCATTTCATACATAGTATAATATACGTTAAGATATAGGGCGGGGGTGGTTTGAAAAAAGACAGGTGTCCATCAAGTTCAGTCTTTCCTATTATTTGTTAATTTGTTGCTGTTGATCCAAAAGAAGGCAAAAAAAAACAGTTTGGCTCTTTCCAATTTTGCACTAACCAGGGAAAACAAATTCCTTCTTGACCCGAAAATGGCAGTCAGATTTCTCCTTGGATCAAGATTATATCCCTGAATATTATGTTTTTCCAAGTATTCATCCAACTGTTGTTTAAATGTCTGTACAGACTCTGATACAACTACCTCTGCAGGCAGAGAATTCCACATCCTTATTGTCCTTACTGTAAAAAACCTTTCCTTTGCCTTAGACTAAATCTCCTTTCTTCCAATCTAAATGTGTAAACCATGTGTCCTATGCATAGTCCTGTTTATGAACAGATTTCCACACAATGGTTTGTATTGGCCCTGAATATATTTATATAATGTTACCATATCCCCTCTGAGGCGACGTTTTTCTAAACTAAACAGATTTAAATGTATTAACCTTTCTTCATAACTATAGTGCTCCATTCCTTTTATTAATTTTATAGCCCGCCTCTGCACCCTTTCTAGTGCTATGATATTCAAGGTGTGGCCTTACCATTGATTTATACAGAGGCAAACTTATATTTTTATCCCACGAATTGATGCCCCTTTTTATACACGACAATACCTTACTGGTCTTAGCAACTGCTGACTGACATTGCACATTGTTGCCTAGTTTGTCGTCTATAACAATTTCCAAATCTTTCTCATTTGTTGTTATCCCTAATTCACTACCATTTAGGGTGTAGGTTACTTGTGCATTCCATACCACGAAGTGCATAACTTTACATTTATCTACATTAAATTTAATTTGCCATTTGTGTGCCCAGTCCCCCAGTCTATCTAGATCCCTCTGTAGCACTGTAATATCCTGCTCACATTATATTACTTTACCTAGTTTAGTGTCATCCGCAAACACAGAAACATGACTTTCAACACTTATTGCCAGGTCATTTATGAATATGTTGAATAAAATTGGTCCCAGAACACAACCCTGAGGGACACCACTTACCACTTTTGTCCAGCTTGAAAATTTACCATTTATAACAACTCTCTGTACTCTATCACTAAGCCAATGTTCTACCCAAGAACAATAATTTGCATCTTGACCAATTATATTGGCCTATTAAAGGTCAACATCAATACTAAGTGCCCGGCAGCTTCACAATATACATAGACAAACAATAACACAACAAATAACACACAAATTATTATATTGCTCTTACCCATATTGAATACACCATTCAAACATTCACAGTGTGGGTTTGAAAAAGTATGGCTAATGACTTCAGTAAACCTAATTGGAGTGAGGAGTTAGCAAACCTGGTGTCTAATCAATGAAGCAGGATTAGAGGTGGGTTTCAGTGCTACTTTGACTTATAAAAAACACTCAAGCATTTTGAGTTGGCTATTCTCAAGAAGCATCTGCTGATGTAAACCATGCCTGGCAAAGGAAAATTTCAGAAGATCTACAATCAAGACTTGTTGATTTGCCTAAAGCTGGAAAGCATTCAAAGTAATTTCAAAGAGTTTACACATTCATCAGCCCACAGTTAGACAAATTGTTTAGAGACATAAATTATTTAGTACTGTGGCTACTATCCCTAGAAGTGGGCACCCAACCAAAAAAAATCCAAAGGCACCTCGAAGAATGCGGAAGGAGGTAAGAAGGAACCCTAAAACAGCTAAAGGCTTCAATCAATCATTGGAACTGCTTAACATCTCTTTTCATGAATCTACCATATGCAAAACATTGAACAAGCATACTTGTATCTATGACAATCAACAAAGGCATATGTGGAAACAGAAATGTCATGTAAGATTAGAAAACATTCCCTTCAATTGATGTTCTATAGTATGCATTTTCGCAGTCTAATCTGATCACAATTAAAGACAACTCTGTATTTGCAGAAGACCCTGCTAATGATGAACAATATCAAGGCATTCAGGCATTCTAGACATTTGATTTGATTGACAGTGACTTTCAGTGGCACTGGCAAATTTGACCCCAACTGAAAACGGGGAGCTTAGACAAGCACATCTCACAAACAGCTACAGAGCACTGTTGAAACACAATGCCCATCACGCTCAAGTTTCTAGTAGTGAGCTTTAAAGCATATCTTGTCAGCATGACCTATCATGAGTTATAAGGGGTACTAGTGTTGAAACAGATGATAACCTTTGTTTCTTCTTCTGAAATTAGTCTTATGATATCCCAAAACACATCAGGGCATTTTTCCACTGAGGAAAAAACCCACATACATTGGTTAAGCAAATCAGCCTTAGAAAGTTTTAGTCTGTAATGTTTTTGTTTATTTAATTACATTAAAAAAATGATAAAAAAGTCCAAGAAGTGTTTTCAGTTTCTTTTCTGTCTATCAAACATTACGAATGAGGTAACTTTTACTTGATGAATGATTCATTTGTGGCGGGGGGGTGCTTTGGCATTTAACTGTACTATGCATGATGTTTCTGATGCTACATTTAGTTACAAAAGTGCTACATTTAGTAGCGTAGACCAAACAGCACCAATAACATTTACCCAAACAATCTATATTTTAAAGATAATGTATTTATTTATTTATTTAAATGGGTATTTTGTATATTGCACTTTGATAAAAATACTGAACATAGATACATATTACTATAAATTATATAAATTGTACTTAATGAATAAATTAAATAACTCATATTCAATAGAATGACTGCATTGCAACAATAAAACAATAGCACGGCTACTTTGCTTTCTAAATTTAGAGTTTGTAATGCAGTTCAAGTAATATTAGACTGGTTATTTGAAATTCATTTTGATCTGAAAAGGAAAATTAAAATATAAATCTAAAGCAATTTTAAAGGCTTGAGGTTCATAGATTAAAAATAATCCTTGATCCAAGAGAACAAATAGAAGGATTATTTTTTAATAAAAATCATTCCACGTTGGAGTTTATTGCTGCAGTTTTTCTATTATTGAATTCTTCTAGCAAACTGTACAAACTCTTATAACCTAAAAGAAATTTGTAATATATATTTATATTGCAATGTGCAAGATGAAAAGGAAAAATATTATCCAATAGCCATATTAATATTGGCTAAATTACTCCAGTTACATACATGAGTAAAATTATTCTCGGTTAATTTTTTATAATTAAGTCTGTACTAGAAAAAGGACAATATGTCCTATTTACAGTAAATACCATATTTGTATGTTTTGCTTATAAAAGACTCACTATTTTCTGACATAAAAACTTTTTTTGGCTAAGTAAGGTACATCAATCATCTAAAGGAAAAAAAAAACATCAAACTAAGAAAAGGAGTGAGATATAGACACATGACACATGCAATATTCGTCTTGTGAACTTTATACAGTTATAATAATTAGCAATTTGCAGATTTGGGTGGATTCCATATAAGCATTAGACTTTAGTGATCCTGAAAGCGTCTGCAACTTTGCATCTTCTTCTACACTGGTCCAATAAAGGTTATCAGCTTTGACTAATCATGGCCATATATATTTTCCTATACTCTCTTTTTAATAATAATAATAATAATTATTATTATTATTATTAATAATGTTATTATTGTTGAGTAGTAGATTATTAATGTGGTTTGGGCAGTAGAATGGATATACATAAAATTGTACCTTACACAAATATAATATTTTTGGACAATTCCAGTTTTTACTCCAATTTATTTGACTAAAATATGTTTAGATACTCTGTAAGTTAAAAATGTCATGTTTGTGAATTCATACCAGTGAACTGTAAACCAGAACAAATTATGCTTGCTTACATCATGTTTATAGTTAATAAGTAAGGTTTGGTAAAATTTCATTCCTAGGAAATGGCTGAAAATTTCCCAGCAATGAATGGTCGTGTTAACAGAGCCAAGGTACACCATGAGCACACCTTCTAATTATTGATTTTAAGATGCCTGGCCTGCTAGGTCTGTTCACTATAATTGCTATGATTGTGTAGTGGAAGAATCTAGGAGTAACAACAAAGCAAGGTCCATGCACACAAGGTTTGTTGAGTTTAGTGTGGAGGAACTCCATACCACCAAACACCACTGGACGTCTTTGGGATGAATT
>VKOC01016255.1:0-47447 GCA_009364415.1 Spea multiplicata
GGCAACCACCGCGAGGTAGGGGGAGACCCCTCGCTTCGGTCCGGCAGCCACAGCTGCCGCGAAGAAGAGGGAGACCCCCCGCTTCTGAACGGCAGCAGCAGCCGCCGCGAGGTAGGGGAAGACCCCCTGCTCCTGCACGGCAACCTCAGTCCCAGCGCAGAAGGGGGAGACCCCCCGCTTCTGCACAGCAGACGCGGCCGCTGCGGAGAAGGGGGAGACCCCCTGCTTCTGCACAGCAGACGCAGCCGCTGCGGAGAAGGGGGAGACCCCCCGCTTCTGCACAGCGGAGGCAGCCGCTGCAGCCTGAAGGAGGACTTACCTCATCCACGTCGCGTTCCCAGCAGCTTCAGCCGGAGCACAGGTCCAGCTCTGGTGTCCGGACGCGTTCTTCTTCACGCCACCTAGTGGCGCCTGCGGAAACTACATCTGCTTATATGGGAAGACTACGGAATCGCCAACCACAAGATGGCTGCGCAGGAAGTGACGTAACGGCACTTTGAATATTTTGGCGGGAAATCTCCAATTAGTGCCTAACTTCCTGTGCCTATTTAAGAGACTTCAGAACTCAGAGACTTTGCCTTCTGATGGTCGTTTATGCCCTGTGCTAACACCCAGATAGCATTCACCTGTTTGATTTCTGTATTTGTCTTCAGCTTGCCTGACCACGTTGTTTTCCTGTATCCTGACCTCGGCTTGTTCCTTGATTATCCTGATCTCCGGTATCCTGACCTCGGCTTGCTCCTCTATTATCCTGATCTCTGGTATCCTGATCTCGGCTTGCTCCTCGATTATCCTGTTCTCCGGTATCCTGACCTCGGCTCTCTGGACCATCCTTTGCCAGTCCTACCTGACTACGGTGTCTCCTCTGTACGCTGTGCCGTGATATATTTGCAGCACTGCTATGTGCTAGATCTATATTGGTCCCGTCATTTCATGATCCCCTCCCCAAGGAAACACTGAGTGTATGAATATTTAAAACTATTAGCTTGTAATATATTATGTTATGAGTATTAATGGAATACATTAAATATTCTTGTATAAATGTGTATGTGCATTTTTAATGCGTATCTGTAAATTATGATTGTGAGGTATTGCATGTCTTTTGTAAGTCTATTTGTTTTTTTTATATATTTTTGTAAACATTTAATAAAGAATGATAAATTTAAAAAACAAAGACAGTAGAAAGTGGGTAATGCTGGCTTCTGCTGTCAGGGGGGAATCCAGGCTGCCAAACGACAGCCTGATCTCTCGTGCAGCGGCAGGGATATGTCCCTTTCGTTGTAAGAAGGGCTGGACATACCGGTATGTCCATAGGGGATTCTTGGGATGCGTTTTTTGGATGTACCGGGGATCCTGAAACTGAGCTGCAGCACGGTGGACTAGACCATACATCGGTTTCACAGGACAGGTTCCTCTTAGAACAGGCCTCACCATGGTCGACCAAAGAAGTTGAGTGCACGTGCTCAGCGTCATATCCAGAGGTTGTCTTTGGGAAATAGACATATGAGCACTGCCAGCATTGCTGCAGAGGTTGAAGGGGTGGAGGGTCAGCCTGTCAGTGCTCAGACCATACGCCGCACACTGCATGACATTGGCCTGCATGGCTGTCATCCCAGAAGGAAACCTCTTCTAAAGATGATGCACAAGAAAGCTCGCAAACAGTTTGTTGAAGACAGGCAGACTAAGAACATGGATTGAGACCAAAAAAATGTATTTGGTTCAGATGGGGTCAAGCAAGTGTGGCGGCAACCTGAATACAAATATAATTGTGTGTCTTGCCTACAGTCAAGCGTGTTAGGGACCAGGAACCAGACGGACACAAAACGTAAAATGCAATCACCTTTATTGTAATGAAAATAGTGAACAAAGCCAAATCGTGATCCAAAAGCATATACCAAAAGACAAGCCGGGGTCAGGAACCAAGACGGGTACTCAGACAAGCCGGGGTCAGGAATACAGAGATCAGTGAAGTCAGGAACAAGCCAGGAATCAGGAGCCGGGAGGGACGTCAGAGAAAGCCAGGTCATACACAGGAATTCAGGAACTCAGCGATATCACTTGCAGCCAGAAGCAACACAAGGGCAAGGAGGAAGTGAAGTTTAGCTGCTTAAATAGCCAAAAGGGGCTGGCTGTGGGCAGGACAATGGGCTGAGTCACAGGAGTGACAGGAGTGTAGCCATGGCAACCCAGCCAGGCTGAATAGCCTCCAGCAATGCAGCAGAAAAGCAGCTAGACCATAACAGCATGGTGGTGGGAGTGTCATGGTCTGGGCCTGCATGAGTGCTGCCGGCACTGGGGAGCTACAGTTCATTGAGGGAACCATGAATGCCAACATGTACTGTGACATACTGAAGCAGAGCATGATCCCCTTCCTTCAGAGACAGTATTCCAACATGATAAAGACCCCAAAATCACCTCCAAGATGACTACTGCCTTGCTAAAGAAGCTGAGGGTAAAGGTGATAGACTGGCCAAGCATGTCTCCAGACCTAAACCCTATTGAGCATCTGTGGGGCATCCTCAAACGGAAGGTGGGGTAGCGCAAGGTCTCCACCATCCACCAGCTCCGTGATGTCGTCATGGAAGAGTGGAAGAGGACTCTAGTGTCAACCTATGAAGCTCTGGTAAACTCCATAGCCAAGAGGGTTAAGGCAGTGCTGGAACATATAGGTGGCCACACAAAAAAATATTGACACTTTGGGCCCAATTTGGACATTTCCGCTTAGGAGTGTACTCACTTTTGTTGCCAAGGTGTTGGACATTAATGGCTGTGTGTTGAGTAATTTTGAGGGGACATCAAATTTACACTGTTATACAGTTATACGTTATACTACTTTACATTGTAGCAGAGTGCCATTTCTTCATTTCTTTTCACATGAAAAGATATAATAAAATATTTACAAAAATGTGAGGGGTCTACTCACTTTTGGAAGATACTGTACATTTGATACATATGCGTTTATTGAGGCGGAGGTTCTACTTCAATTGTCTGAGGTAAAGAAAAATAAGTCGCCTGAGGGCCTAAGGGCCTGATGGGATACACTCCAAGTTATTAACCCCTTCGTGGAAATGGCTGATTTTATTTTTTGTACCCTTCGTGACAATGGCTGTTTTAATATTTCTGCAGGGCTCGTGTTTAGCTGTAATTTCTATAAAGACACGAGGCTCATATTATGCTAAACTTTCTTTACTACTCCCAATAGCAGCAAAAATGGAGTAAACTTTTTAAAAACATATATAAACAGAAAAAACTTATCAAGTACATATACATGTGCATAACATAACCTGGATAACTGATAACCAATCATAGTGCAGCACAGGCTATAAAAGGTAAAGTCACAGAGTGTAGTTCCTCTTTCTTTGCTGCTCCAGCGCAGAGATAAGTACAATTTTGTGTTTCTCTCAAGACAAAAAATGTTCTAGTGTTAGCTTAATTTCCTTTATATTTCTGTGATATATTCTTATCATATTTACAACATTTATTTTGAATCTCTGTACCTTTTATTTTATACATTTAGTCCCTGTATATTTGTGTTGCCTCATAATTTGGTCGGGAAAACAGGTTTTATGAATATTTATTACTGGGCAGGCTCCATTCCCAGTTCTTACAGCGTTTTTCCTGTCAGGAATATCGGTTTAGCCTGTCAGCTTGCCTTTTCTTTCCCCTTAGTGTAGGAAGTTCATTTTTTCTATTAGTTTTCATTGACCTTTAGTATTACCTATATATATATATGCCCTGTGGTCTTTTACCCTCAGTTATTAGTATATATAAGTACATTGTGACAAAAAATGTTCCCCTCAGATTATTATCCTTTATATATCTGTCATGACCTCTAAAGGATCTGAACTTTCCTCTCAGGAGGACTTATCTAACATAGTTGACATGCCTGAGGAGCAAATTAAAGCCCTTTTGGATGCCTCTGTCGAGAAGTCTGTTCAGGATGCTGTTAATGCAGCAATGATTAATATGCAACAGACCCTAACCAAATCTGTTGCAGCTGCTGTGGCAATGTCTAAAGTTATGCCTCAGAGTAAGAAAACTAGTTTATCTCCTGCTGAAACATTTTGGTCTGTAGCTGATACCCCTTGCAAAAAACTCGAGAAGAGCAAACACGTTGACGGTCCCACTACTCACTCTTCTAAAAAGAGTAACTAGGACCAAGACAAATCTAAGCGTATGCTGCAAAGTTCAAGCAGCTCTCTGACGTGTGCTCAAAGTTCACACAAAAAACCCCCACCACGGGAAAAGGAAAAAACCGGAAGTAAACCTTCTCGACGAGCAAAACCAGACTGGTTTGAAACTAGTGATAGCGAGGTGGATGATGATAAATCAGAGCCTGATCATAATTCTGACTCTGAATGGGAGAATGCTGACAATACTGGTGATCCTTCAGAAAATATTGGATCAGATTCAGATTCTGGCTTAGTAGATTCCTTAGGGAATCCCTTTTTAATCCTGAGAAGATCAGGCATCCTAGATCATCAGAATGGACTCCAAATTCCACCGTAGCTAAATTTGTAGAGCACTGGGTCCGGAAACCTTTAACCAAGGCCTCTAGGAATAAAATGCGGGCTGAATGCCCCCGTCCAATGTTGGCTAATAAGGCTTGTTGGACGCCAGAACTTGATCCAAAAATTTACCAATATCTGAAAAAATCTGGCAAAGATCCCCAAAAAGGGATGGATAGACCATTTAGAAATTGCCAAGACAGGGTTTTGGATTTGGTTTGACCTGTCACTAAAATGTTTGATCTAACCGAGTCTCTTAGCACAGACACTCCTGTCGATGTCCATGTTATATGTGGATGGTTGCAGCGATGAATGTGCCTATCAGGGAACGCTAATGTGTCACTATCCTCTGAAAGACGTAGGTCTATCTTAATAAAAATTGACCCCCAATTGGCCCATATGGCCACTGAGGAGCCAGGACCATCAGCTGATGGCTTATTATTCGGGGATGGGTTTCTAAAGAATATTGGGAAATTTGTGGGCATCTTCTCATCTCTGGACAAGGCCCAGAAATCTCTAAAAAAGGTTTTTCAGCCCCAAATTTTTGGCCGGGCTGGAAGAGGAAGAGGCTGCTCTTCCGGCCGCGGGGATTCATCTCAACAGGGTTACAGAGGTCTTTCCTCCTCACAAAGAGGCAGAAACTATTCCGGATATCAACCCGGGTATCAGTCCAATTACCAATCTGGGTACCAGTCCTACCCATTCTTTCCGTCACGAGGAAGACCATGGTGTGCTCGGGGTCAGCGAGGTTTCACTAGAACAGCGCCTTCCTCAGGTAAGACGTTTTGCTTTGAATTCTTCTCGTGTTCTGTTGGGTGACTCGCCCATTTTTTCGAGACCTGGTCAGAACTCAGTTCCGACCTCTGGGTTTTAAACACGATCAAAGGATATAGAATGGAGTTTTATGCATGGCCGGAACAGGTAAGTCTTCCGTCTCCCTTACTTTTCTCCAAGGAAGAAAGCGGATTTGTAGATGACGAAATACAAGAACTGATCACCAATGGTGCTGTCCAACAAGTACCTTTTCATGCTCCAGGGTTCCTCAGCAACATCTTCTTACAATACCTGTTCACCCGGAATCCAGACAATTCTTTCAATTCATATGGAAATGGACAAGTTGATGAAACCAGTGGTGGCAAACCTCAGGAGCAGAGGGATACGTCTCATCATTTATTTGGATGATATCCTCATCATGACCTTGGATTGGAAAACGATCTGCATTTATACCTTGGACACTCACTTTGCTTCAACAACTAGGTTTCTGCATCAACTGGGACAAGTAAAATCTCCGACCATCTCCCCATATGGAATTCCTGGGGTTTACGATAGACTCTATTCATCAAACTCTCAGTCTACCGTCAACAAAACTAAAGATGATTCGGAAGAAAATCAAAGCAGTTCTTCTCAAGGAGAAGTTATCCCTTCGTCTGCTGGCACGAATAGTGGGCCAGTTATCATCTTTAATCCAAGCCATATTTCTAGCTCTGCTTCATTATCGTGCGCTTCAAAGGTTGAAGGCTCGACATCTTCGTCAAGGCTTAGCATATTCCGACGAAATTTCTCTGACCATCGAAGTCAGGGAGGAACTCCTTTGGTGGCTCAAACATATAACTGCATGGAATGAAAAAGCCATTTTCAACTCTCTTCCAGACTTTATCATAGAATCGGATGCCAGCCTCATAGGATGGGGAGCTCGAGCAGGCCAGACCTCTACAGGCGGGAAATGGTCCATGGAGGAAGCGGATCTTCATATAAATTGTCTGGAATTATTGGCATGGTCCTTTGCATTGAAAAGTCTAGCCAAAGACAAAGTCAACTGCTGTATTCTCCTTCGCATGGACACTATCTCAGCAGTACAATACATCAACAAGCTAGGAGGCACACGATCGAAAGAACTGGCAGAGTTGTCAAAACACTTTTTACATTTTTGTTTGGATCGCGGGATCACTCTGAAAGCAGAATATCTGCCAGGTTTATCCAATGTGATAGCAGATTGGAACTCGAGATACCTAACGGATCACAGCGATTGGAAACTACACAAATCAATATTTAATCAGCTTTATCATCTCTGGGGACCTCTCGACGTCGATCCGTTCGCGTCTCGTTTAAATCGCCAATTACAAAAAGTTTTTCAGTTGGCGCCCAGACCCGGAAGCGTCAAGATTGGACACCTTCTTTCAAGATTGGTCCATCGGCACAAATTATGCCTTTCCACCGTTCGCCATGATCCCGAGAGTTCTGTCTCAAGTCGAAAATCAACAGGCGACTTTAGTCCTAATCACCCCATTCTGGACGTCACAACCATGGTTTCCCCATCTTCTAGAATTGACCATGGACACACCTCGTCTACTTCCGAGGTGGCAGAAAATTTTGATAAACTCCAAAGGGGATCATCACCCACTGATTCTACAGAACAACCTTTCTCTCATGGTGTGGCTGATCTCCGGGATTCCGGTTTCCATGAACACTTTTCAACATCTACTCATAAACTCTTATCAGAGGCATGGGCACCAGGTACCAGAAGTACTTACCGATCATCCTGGAAAATGAGGGTTAGCTGGTGCGTGGAATGAAACTTGGATCCCGTATGTGCACCTATTCCACGGATAATGAATTTCTTGTCATCCATTTACGACCAAGGCAAAGCATATCGAACCATCAATGTATATCGTTCTGCTATTTCTGCTCAACATATGTTTGTGGACGAGGTGCAGTCTGTCAACTGATGAAATATCAAGACACCTGGGATGCTAACTTAATCCTTAACATGTTTATATTTTGGGAAGATAATGATATATTGTCTATTAAAGATTTGACTTTAAAATTATCCACCTTGTTATGTTTGATTCCTTTTAAAAGAGTCTCTGATGTTAATGCCTTAGATGCCTCAAATAGAATCTTTAGTCCTGACGGTGTACATTTAATGTTGTTAGATGCACTAAAACTAATTTAGCTGAGGTCTTTTGCCCTGCTTTCCCACATAATCCAAAATAATGTGTTGTGCAATGTTTACAAATATATGAATCGCTGTCTAAAACCTTGCGATCACACTCATGTACTCAATTACTCATTTCTTTTCGCAAGCCCCTTTTGCCAGTTTCCACAGCTACTATAGCTAGGTGGATCAGGTTAATTATTGCTAGGGCAGGGATTGATACTACTAAATTTGGAACACCCTCCTCACATGCCGCAATGACCTCTAAGACTTACATTGCGGGCGATAGCTTACATGACATTATTAATGCAGCCAATTGGTCTGCAGAGTCTACCTTTAAAACATTTTATTTTAAACCCATAAGCATAATACAGTGGGGCAAAAAAGTATTTAGTCAGCCACCAATTGTGCAAGTTCTCCCACTTACAAAGATGAGAGAGGCCTGTAATTTTCACCATAGGTACACATAGGTCTATGAGAGACAGAATGAGACAACAAAGTCCATAAATCACATTGTATGATTTTTAAAGAATTTATTTGCAAATTATGGTGGAATTTGGTCAATAACAAAAGTTCATATCAATACTTTGTTATATACCCTTTGTTGGCAAACATTTTCTGTAAGTCTTCACAAGGTTTTCACACACTGTTGCTGGTATTTTGGACCATTCCTCCATGCAGATCTCTTCTAGAGCAGTGATGTTTTGGGGCTGTTGCTGGGCAACACAGACTTTCAACTCCCTCCAAAGGTTTTCTATGGGTTTGAGATCTGGAGACTGGCTAAGCCACTCCAGGACCTTGAAATGCTTCTTACGAAGCCACTCCTTTGTTGCCCAGGCGGTGTGTTTGGGATCATTGTCATGCTGAAAGAGCAAGCCACATTTCATCTTCAATGCCCTTGCTGATGGAAGGAGGTTTTCACACAAAATCTCACGATACATGGCCCCATTCATTCTTTCCTTTACACGGATCAGTCTTCCTGGTGTCTTTGCAGAAAAAATAGCCCCAAAGCATGATGTTTCCACCCCCATGGTTCACTGTAGGTATGGTGTTATTTGGATGCAACTCAGCAATCTTTCTCCTTCAAACACGACGAGTTTCTACCAAAAAGTTCTACCTTGGTATATGGACCATATGACATTCGCCCAATCCTCTTCTGGATCATCCAAATGCTCTCTAGCAAACTTCAGATGTACTGGCTTAAGCAGGGGGACACGTCTGGCACTGCAGATTTGAGTCCCTGGCGGCGTAGTGTGTTACTGATGGTAGCCTTCGTTACTTTGGTCCCAGCTCTCTGCAGGTCATTCACTAGGTCCCCCCCGTGTGGTTCTTTTTGCTCTTGTGATCATTTTTGACACCATGGGGTGAGATCTTGCGTGGAGCCCCAGATCAAGGGAGATTATCAGTGGTCCTGTATGTCTTCCATTTTCGAATAATTGCTCCCACAGTTGATTTCTTCACACCAAGCTGCTTGCCTATTGCAGATTCAGTCTTCCCAGCCTGATGCAGGTCTACATTTTTGTTTCTGGTGTCCTTCGACAGTTCTTTGGTCTTGGCCATAGTGGGGTTTGGAGTGTGACTGTTTGAGGTTGTGGACAGGTGTCTTTTATACTGATAACAAGTTCAGACAGGTGCCATTAATACAGGTAACGAGTGGAGGACAGAGAGACTCTTAAAGAAGATGTTACAGGTCTGTGAGAGCCAGATATCTTGCTTGTTTGTAGGTGACCAAATACTTATTTTACCAAGGAATTTACGAATGAATTCATTAGAAATCCTACAATGTGATTTCCTGTATTCTCTCCCCCTATTCTGTCTCTCATAGTTAAAGTGTACCTATGGTGGAAATTACAGGCCTCTCTCATCTTTTTTAGTGGGAGAACTTGCACAATTGGTGGCTGACTAAATACTTTTTTGCCCCACTGTATGAGCCTCCTGTCTTTAATGAAATTCCAGATTTTTCGAACTAATAGTGACATAAAGTCACAATTTTATTAAAGACAGGAGGCGAGTATTATCCCTCTACTTACTATATGTCTAATGACTATATTTAGTAGTCCCACCGCAGGTTGTTATATATTTCTTAGTCCGGTTTACGTTTGTTAATGCCATTTGTTTTATCCTTCCAGCTTGATTATTTTTTCCATGCCCTTCGGATTCAAGATTCATCTCTTGGATTGTACCTCCGTTTTCTTCAAGTTCCGGCTCCTGTACTCTTCTAATGCTGAGTTTCAAGGAAGAAATTATGGTTTTCTTCATGTTACCTGTTGTTTCATCATATACGGTCAGTTATCCAGGTTATGTTATGCACATGTATATGTACCCGATAGTCTTTTTCCCTTTATATATGTTTTAAAAAAGTTTACTCAATTTTTGCTGCTATTGGGAGTAGTAAAAAAAGTTTAGCATAATATTCACCTCTTGTCTTTAATAAAATTGTGACTTTATGTTACTATTAGTTCGAAAAATCTGGAATTTTCTTCTTTCCCATTTACTGAACCCACACAAGTTATATATTGTTTTTTCCAGGACAACAAGGGCTTTCTTTAGATATAATGCATTGCTATCAAGGCATTTCAGCAATCACCTTTGAAGTTTAACCCCTTCAGTCCCCTATGGCCATACCGGTACGTCAAAAAAACGCACATCCCTGCCGCTGCACGGGAGATCAGGCTGTTTGACAGCCTGGACTCCCCCCTGACAGCAGAAGCCGGCATCGCCGGCTTTCTGCTGTCTGATCTGATGTACCGGCATGAAAGCCAGAAAGCTGTTACATTTTTACATGGCGATCGCGCGATCGGGCATTCCCTTCCGGGTTGCATCACTGCTGACGTCACCCGGAAGTTCATCGGAGGACAGGATATCCTGTCCTCCCATGAAGCACAGACGCTGCATAAAGATCACAGTGTGATCGGTGCAGGGGGGTCACGGGGGGGGGGACCATGTTTCTCACCCTCCTCTCATGCTGAAAAAAGAAACGGAGAAATGGCAAAAAGGGAGCTACAGGCCAGTAAGTAGTGGGGAAATTCTTTGGGACTAACCAGTGTTAGTTGGTCCTACAACTCATTAATTTTAAGTGAGTGTGATGAAAATGTACATCTCTGGTCTATCCTTCGGCCAGCTAAAAGAATATTAATGTCACTTGTAGGGCAATGTGTCAGTGTGAGATGTTTGTTTGCAGCCTGATGTTATCATTATTTCTTATTAATGAACCGATTCATAAAACATAAAAATATTTTTTGTACTTTTTTTTTTTTTAGCAGTCATGTAAAATCAGCCATACTCTACAGCCTGTCTTGTGTTTTGCTTGGTTTGATAATTATATGGTTCTTCCTTTCAATATCCACTGTCATTACACTAGCAAAAGTAAGTAAAGTATCTTCAGTTTTTCCCACATGACCACAAATTATTAGTCAAGGTAAATTGTCACCAAGGTACACAGCAGTTATCTGTTTTCTCTAATACAAATTAAACATTATTTGCTGAATGTGACCACCATTGTAGCAACATTTTTTTCCTTTTTTCTCTTTAAGTAAAGACAGACAGACAATCCGGAGGTGCACAAAGAATTTTAATAAAATCTACATTAAATATTGTATATTCATAAAACAAGTACATTATTTTTAGTTCAATAAAATGTCTTAAAATGCAAACAGGATAATATGAATTAATGTTTCTGAAGGGTACATAACATCCCAGGTGTTTAGGGGTGTTTTATGTGGCATGCAAGGTCAAATTTTCCAAGGTTCTTTTTGCATCGTACACCTTATTTTTCAGTGTGAACACAAGAATTATTTTATGGATGGAATTCAATTTCTGACCTGTATACTCAAGATGTAAATATTTTCAAAACGTCCTTCTATGGTAAATTTAGGTTTCTTTCTAGCATCTAGCCATGTGTCAATTTTGAAAATTATAAATGCTAAATATACACACAAATAAAAAAACATTATTTAATAGTGTGGACTAATACAGATATGGCAAAGTCATTCCATTTATGTCAGTAGTGTAAGATAACCTTGGTGCATAGGGAGTGTGGTTGTATGAGTTTGTGGGCAACGGTCTGATTAATTAATGAATGCAGAGCCTTCACTGATTTCACCTGTATGTTGATCGTGGACCTGGTGGTACAGTTGAGTCATATACTAATCTTGTCAGCTGTAAAGTTTAAAGACTAGCAAGAAAGACTGATTACCATGTGCAAAGTTATTCCATGTGTGGTACAATTATTTTGGTTTTTTTGTTTAGATATGGCAATACATAAAGTGTTGTGACTCCTGAATTTGGTAGAATATGGTTCACAAACCAGATCCCAAATTATTTGATATATTAAACTGGAGGATTTTCCATCATATGTTGTAAAGATACCTAACTTTGTTATCCCCATTAAAAGATGCTGCATCTTTAAGTATCTTCTACAAATGAATTGTGTAATTTCTAATACTATGTAACTAGAATACAATTCAATAGGATTTCCATGTCATGAATTCAAAAGACAACACCCATGAACTGTAGTATTTTGTCAGAAGTGGATAACCTGTATCAATGCACAGAATTACTCTAATTATCTATATCTAGTGTATACATTTCACATATTGCTAAGCTATGCATGTCATGCACTGGCTTTTGCATGTGGGATTCATAGGTTTTCTCTTTGAAACAGCTGATAAGGGATTATCTTCAGTGTGCTATGTGGATATTTAGCTTTACATGTCGGATATACATTATACCACAATGCCAACTTTTACATTGTCTCTAACTATAACTATAATTCTCATGATGCAGGCTACCATGACATTCCAAAAACACATGGTGCTGTAGTTATATACTGGTGACAGCCATATGTCAATGTGAGTACAAAAGTTTGGGGTCACCTAGACATGTCCTTGTTTTTGAAAGAATTGCAAAGTTTGTCTATTAAAATAACTTCAAATGGACCAGAAACACAATGTATATATTGTTAATGTTTTAAATGACAATTGTAGCTGGAAATAGATGATCATTGATTGAATGTCTTCATAGACATACTGAGGCCCTTTTATAAGCAACCATCACTCCTGTGTTCCAATGGCACATTGTGTTAGCTAATCCAAGTTTAGGTTTAAAAGGTTAATTGATCATTAGAAAACTATTTTGCAATTATATTAATAATAATATGTCACTATGTGTACTTGTTTGTACACGTGTATATGCCCACATGCATAAATAATATATACAGGATTATTTTGTTTTATGGGTGTTTTTTTGGATTTTACACACGGTCCATGATGACCTGAGGCCAGCAGTGGTCATCACACACTATTCAAAACACATTCATCTGTTACTAATGATAAATTACATAACTGCACTTACAGATACTACATATACACACATTTCACACTAGTCTCAATATCTCAGTCTCATTTCTCTGGAATGAACTGGAAAAACACCAATTTGTGTTGTAGATAAGAAACTTAACCTATATATATCTTGCTCAATACAGTGTGAAAAACTTTAAGAACACATTTTTTTTACAAAAAAAGCTTTGAGACCTCTAAATTAGTCTGTGCCTAATCAGTCATAGACGTTGGTGACAGGGAGACCTCAAAGTTGCTGTATTACCAACATATTAACAAGAAATTGTGTATTGTATATAAACCTGAATATGTGTTGTATTCATATTATTAAAATACTATACAACAGTTTTAAATGTTGCACTTACTTTACCTACCAGTATACAACTCACTGCCTTGTTTCTTTTTGGTTGTTTATTTAATTTTTCTAATAGTGTTTATAATTCTTTAAAAAGTGAAAACAGGAGTGTCTATATGTACGCAACAAATGGGTTGAAATCTTAAAAAGTATTAATACAACATATATTATATGGAGTTCATTTTAGTTTTGCCAAGTAGTAACTATATCAGTGTATCTGTCAGTTATCATAGAATAAGAAAATGTCAAAATATAGCATACTGCTTTTGCTATAAACGACAGCATGACAAATTATATATACCGTACTTATGAGAGAAATGCATGTTGTACTGTGAAAATGTTGTGACATTGACTGCCGTTACACTCTGCTATTTTAATTGAATGGCATGATTATTTCTGGCTCTGACAGTGCCAATGCCTGGCTTTGCTCAACTTTTTAAAAGTGGAAAATTGCGAGCTGAGGGATGGCATGGCGAAAACCTCTCCTGTTCGTTTTTTTTTGTTCCCCATGAGTGTTTGAACTGATTTTTCCTAAGCTGCAAATAAGTCAATTTTTGATGCATAGATCAAGAAGCTGAGCCTTGTGTTTGGCTTGTCACTGGCCAGCTGACCCACCTCATTTCATTAGATAATACCCAGTTTCCTCAATAGAAGATGAAATATTACAGTCCACAAGATGCTGCACCCATAGTCACTCTTATTTCACTGAAGAAATTGACATACCAAACAGAAGCTGAAACCCCTTACAAAGAAACAATATTGAGAAGAAAAACCTTAAATTTATACACTAATATACAATATGCAGCCAATCAGGAGGCTTCCTTTAAAACATTCATTATATACACATATCCGTGAAACCATTCAATAATATTGACCTCTGATTTTTTGTCAACTAAAAAATTATAGACTATAACACAGAATCATATCTAAGAATTGGTTAATATAATTACTATACAAAACATATAATAATGTATTTTTAGTCTTTGGAAAAAGTGCATTAAACATCTGCATTTTATATTCTGTATAGGACCAAAAAGTAACATTTTTGCAAACCTTAAGTAAAAAAACAAGAATATTATGACAATATTTTGATATGGAAAAATATATATTTTTTATCCCCACAACTAATAAGTTTTATTATGTTACATTTCTGACACAGCACAACTTACACTTACATTAAAGCATGAGTGTTGTATTTTGTTGTAAATATATTATATACATACTAAAAAAAATACCCAAAGGTTGAGTTTTGTATCTGCATATGAATAGTATGGATTTTGTTTTGGTACTTGTAATCATGATGCTAATAAATAAATACACTTTAATATACAAGGGAAAATATAATGAGTAGTGGCCAAATAGAACTTACACATCTAACTGGTAAAGCCCGATAGCAATAATTTGTTTACCACAGAAATAGAAAACTACAATTTAAGGTAAAATATATAAAACTGGTCCAAAAAAAATACAGGCTGGTTGGAACGTACTAAAGATTATTATAATATGGCATGACATGTGAAAGCTTAGTGTGGTATCATGTGTTAACTGTACACATTCTGGTCTGATACAGGGAGGTAACCACAAGTAAAATAAGTCTAAGAGCCCTAAGCAAAATGTTTAGAGAGGCTCCATCTCAAGTACAAGCGATAAAAAAGATAATTAGATGTGAACAAAGGAACACTAAACAGCAGCTTAATCTGTTAATATTGTAGTACCACCTCTGACTATTTTATATCAAAAGTAAATTGTAAACTGTTTATTCACTGTTCCTTCAATTATGCAAACTTTTAAAAAAAATGGCCAAAGTAATATTTTTCAGTCCCAAAGGTTGCATAAGTTCATATGTAGCACAACTGTAACTAAGACTTTTCCCTTGGCCTAACATGGCAATATCCATTTTTGAGCATTCTTGGTTGTGCAAGATTCCTGAAGAACTTGCATACCTGCTTAACAGTGGATAATATGTCAGTATTATAAATAATATATGACTTGTGAGAAATATATTCTCCTAAAACCAAGATTCCTGGAGTAATTTGTTACTGCAGTAGTAAGCAGAAACTATTTTTTTCTATAATGGGAGCTACAAATGTAGCAAGGTACATAACATTGCTATTGGTTCCCTTTGTTCCTTGCAATTGGATAATACAAACTTTAAGTAGTCTTGTCATTTAGTATTGTTATTGCACAGTGAATGCAAAAAATAGGGCAATTATTTCGAGAGAGAGAGTTGTACATTTAATTAAGGGGGAGTATTTAGTACACCATCAGGTAAATGTGGCTAAGATGAGGTATTATGCATTGGTGGCTGCTACCTAGAATTAATAATGATGTCAGATAACTAAAATTATCCATGTCACGGAAAGTATATATGTCATTCATAGACAGTACACAGACTGTCTCATATTTTCTGCAATCCATATTTTTGGATATCTTGGTATACAAGGAAGACTACGGCTTATGCCTCCAAATTAGTCTCTGGCTGCAAACGTTGATAAATTTCTTGAAATGAAGGACGATCTTTGGTTTCTCTTCTCCAGCAACTCAGCATCAGTTTGTATACCATGTTTGGGCAGATGTCTGGTTTAGGTAGGTACACCTGGTAAAATGCAATCAGAAAATACTCTATTAAAGATAAATTAGCAATAGGAATACATTAACATATTAATGTTTACCCCTTTAAAAACATAGATGTTCTTTTATTATTTGTACCCTTCATGACAATGACTGTTTTATCATTTCTGCAGTGTAATTTTCTTCTTTCTTATTTACTGTACCCACACAAGTTAACTGGGTTTTTTTCCAGGACAAGAAGGGCTTTCTTTAGATAATATATTTGATCGTATCAAATAATTTACCATTAAAAAAGTATAAAATATGGTGAAGCATTGAGAAAAATAGGACTTTTTGTAACTTTTAATTGAAAAATATTTTACTAATCTACAAAAGCTAATGAAAAAAAAACTGCTAAATAAATTCTAGTATTTGTCCTGAGTTTAGAAACATCCAATGTTTTTATGGTTTTTTTTTAATAGGGCAATAAGTACAAGTAGCATATTGCTATTTCAAAACCTTTTTTTTCAAATCTGGTCATACTGCCCCATGTCTTATTTGGGACATTATTGTAGCCTTTCAGTTCAATTACACCCATAAACAATATATGTTTTAAAACTGGACAACCCAGTGTATTTCAAATGATATGGTCTTTCCATGTACCGATTTTACCGCCAGCCTTTGTCAAAGTTTGCAGTAGGAATTTTTGTGTGTTTTTTTCCAGACACATGGAAAAATACCTAGTTTAGGTATGAATTTACAGCTCCTGTATATGTTACTCTCAAACAATATGTATACAGCAACATATCTTGAGTATGGTGAAACAACCCACACATGGGTTTGTCAGGTTGTTTGGGGCTAAAAGGCCACAGTTGAGAGGTGTGCATATTTTGGAATTTCAACATCTGGTCAGTCTGTACCATCTCCTATTTTTGGGACATCTTTGAACATATTCAATTTACCTTATTAAGTCATACTAGATATCCTCTGACCATTTAAAATGCCAGTATTTTAACTCTTTTTAAAATATTTAATGCTACACACAAAAGCAATATTTTGGCCAAACAGGGCCTTTGTCAGAGCTTGACAAAGGCCCTGTTTGGACGAAATGTTGCTTTTGTTTGTTCTTGCTTAATAAAGTGTCCTAGAGACTGGAAGCTGCATGAAGTGCTGGGATTCATTTTCTTTGTTCCTGGTGGGGAGTTGGACTGCCTGAAGAAGAACAGTTTTCACAGCTGCCACCAATGTAACGGGAGCCAGGGGTTGACTGTCATTGCCGCCTTCCTCACAATCAAAGACAGCTACAAGCGGTTACCGTTTTGTTTTTTAGAATAAAGTATGCTCTTCCAGGGAAAGTCTCCCAAAGAACCAGTCACGATGCAAAATAACACATGCTTTATTTGGACTAAGTATGGTTTATATTGCAAAATTTCCAATGGAAGCGGAGGTGACAGCATGAAACAAGAACAGATTAGCATAAAAAAGTGACAGCAGATTACACAGAGAACAACAACATCAGACTTATCTCATTGCACAGACAACAGTCAACAGAAAACAACGCACAACAATCATAAACAGATTAGGGAAGTAACACTTACCGTATTTGCCCATTTATAAGCCCTGGCAGAAGTGTCGAGCAGCAGCAGAGGTTGTCTACACGCATCGCGCGGACGTCTACCACCTGCCCCCGCTAGAGGCCAGGGAATGTGGGGATGCATTGGTAAGTTGGGGGGGGGGTCAGAATGGCATTTCTCTGTGGCAAAAAGCATATCGGGAGGCATATCTGGGGGAATATCTGAGGGGCATAAAGTATATCTGGGGGGCATAAAGCATATCATCAGATCAGAGTGGCATATCAGTGGAGCAGCATGGCATATCAGGGGGTCAGAATGGCATATCTGGGGGCATAAAACATATCTGGGGAGCAGAGTGGCATATCAGGGGAGCAGAGTGCATATATATATATATATATATAGAAAGGTGCATTATGAATAAAGTGGGGGTTAAAATGGTTTTCTGTTTGTATGTAACATATGCTGACTAACTGTATAATAGATACCAAAAATGTTAAAATACATGTATTCCTTTTCGTTAGATATAATACTGTTTTACTATTCCACTTGTGTATTTTTTCTTTAAAAATAAATTTTTCTTTAAAATAGCACAAAACCTTAAGGGTGCGGCCTATAATCGGATGCGGCCTATAATCGAGCCAATGCGGTAATAACCATAAACTATACATAATATTAACTCGTGCAGGTCCATGTAAAGTTTCTACGGTCCCAATTATTTTCCTAAAACAAGGGTCCAGTTTCTGTTTAGGGAGGGAGTTTGTTCAGGAGTTTGTCATAAAACAAAACCTCTCCACTGCTTTTTATCTCCAGGCTAATGGTGAAACTGAACAGACTAATCAAACACTTGAACAGCATCTTCCATAAACAGGTCACTTTTTTTTGCTGAAATATCATCCCCTTCCACTGTTTTCTCTATGTCAGCTCTAAAGTGTCTGCATCCTCAGCCACCATTGCTACCAGTGAGAAGACACAAACAAATGCGACTGAGAGGCATGCTTTGCCACTAAAAGCATTTCCTGGATCCAAATAGCATGTCAGTTGCCATTTGCACCCCTGTGAAACCCTTATAGTTATGCTTCGTTTGACTTTTGAGGAAACTGGTGCTATAGTTTAATGATTAAATGTTATGCATCATGGGGACTAGCCATGATAGCTGTTTTTTTGATGTGTATACTGAGACGATAAATAATCTAACAATTTCAATGTACTGGTATGAGCATTTATAACAACAAAGCTTCTATATGGCAGTGCAAGGAAAATGAAAAGGCCATAAGCACTTGAAACTTTTTGCATCTCCCACCTGTTTTCCTTGATCTCGAAAAAACTCCCCCGTATTTTCGATCACTTGCTCATCTGACATCTCACTGTAGGGTTGTTCTCGGCAGAATGTGAACGTCTCCCATAAGGTGACTGCAAATGCCCATACATCACTGGCTGTTGTGAATTTGCCCTAAAGTGAAAATAATAATATATCAAATGGTGTATTCTAAAGCTTTCGTGGCATAACTGCATCCTGATTAACTAGCTTTTTAAACTGAAAAAAATAACATTTTCAGAAAAGATCTAAAAAATATGTTTAATCTGTCTTAGAATCCATTGAACCATTTAATGACCAATGATGTGTCAAGCATGCCACAGAAAAAGATACAATTAAGGACCAATGACATGCCTAGTATGTCATGGAATTAAAGAATCTTTGAAAGCAACCAGTGATTGCTTTCTTCGATCAAATGGAGTTGCTGCAATTCATCAATATTGAGGCATTCAGCGACGCCAAAGAAAAGTTGAAAGTACCCTGTGTGATCGCTCTTAGAGCGGTCAAATTCACAATATGCAATATAGCAGCATCCGGCTGCTTAAAAAAAGCTTAGGAAACGATCAACGTTTACCTCCTAAGCTCAGTCAGTGTTTCTGAAATGCCTCGAAAAAGTCAGAGGCCCCAGGTGAACGCTCCTGAGAGCGATCACAAACTCCATAGTGATACAAGATAGTTGCGCCTAGTACAAAGTAAAAAAGTCCCCAGAGAGTCTGTCCAGACCCTCCTGAGAACACTGAGGTTGACTACGGGTGCGCGGCCAACCATGCAGGCCAATGGCTTACTAATCACTATCTGATCGGTAAAATAAAAACCCAAAGAACATAAAGAACAAGTATCCTCTTCCCTTCATATCAGAACTTTATGGCTAACTTAAAGATGCTGATGCAAACCCAAAGTCCTGGACCCCTGAAGCAAGAAGAGCCTTTGAAAGATTAAAATAAGCTTTCACATCAGCACTGATTTTACAGTGACCAGATCCAGATTTGCCTTTTATTTTGGAGGTTGATGCATCAGAAATCGGAGCAGGGGGCATTCTGTATCGGTGAGATCAAATTACCAATTGTCTTCATTCATTCTCTTATTTAGGAAATCGTGAACTATTGGCTATTAAATTAGCCTTAGAAGAATGGCATCATCTGCTTGAAATTCCTATTACGTTTCACACACACCATAAAAAACGTTTGTATATTGAGGCCAGAAGACTGAATCCTAGACAGGCTTTAAGGGCATTGTTCTTTACTTGTTTTAATTTCACAGTTTCTTTTCCATCAGGGTCAAAGAATGTCAAGGCAGATGATTTGTCTAGGAAACATGAGGCACCTACAAGCTAATTGGCAGCTTTCTTCATTCTCTGCAGCTAGGATCCTATTCTAGATCTCCCTGAGAGCTACAGGGTAGCCAGGCCTCAGTCAACAATACAGCGTAATCTGAAGACAGGAGAACTGAAGGAGACATGGTCAAGCGAGCCTGGTCAGAACCAAAGGACAATATCAGAGCCGAATCAGAATCCAGAAGCCAAATCAAAACAAGCCGTGTCAACAGGAACAGGAGCGGAGCCAAATCAGGAACCAAAAAGTGAAATCAAGGGCAGGCCAGGTCACAACAGGTTAATTGGCATCAAAATCAAAAGCAGGAGCAATAGCACAAACTTAGACCAACCAAGGGTACTGAGGGAATGAAAATGCAGAACTAATATAGGCAGCCTGGGGTGAAAATTAGTTTATTGAGGTCACCAGAGGTGATATATGTACGTGACTGCGTGTTCAGACAGGGAGGCATGCAGTCTGTGAGGTAGCAGGTTGAGAGATGGTACCTTAGAGAATTTGTGGAGGGTCAAGGAGGTCACCGAAGCGGGACTGGAGTGGTGTGGGCCGACCATGCATGTCCTAACACTCAGTGTCCACATTTCCTATGAAACTTTTACAAAATCCATGTTTTTTTTTTAATTAACTTAATCAATGTCTATTGAAAATGTTTATTGAAATATATATATTTTTTTTTAACAAAAAAAGATGCTATCACTGTCATGACTGCTGCTATTTCTTGTTATTGTAAATGCTGCAATTGTTCTTTAGGTAAATCCCAACCTAAAGCATTTGCTAAGAATATGAGACTGTCATTAAATACCTTGCTTTTTGTAACCAAAAGAAGTTTGTTTTGTTTTTTTTTTACTGACTTACCTATCATGGTGAGCTTGTTACTTGTAATATGAACAAAGGAATGTAGAAACAATGTAGGGTTCCTCATAATTGTCACATTTTACTCACCAGCAAAATGCTTTCCCAAGACATCCAACGAATGGGAAGAACCGCCCTCCCCTGAATCCGATAATAATCACCACTATATAGGTTCCGACTCATGCCAAAGTCCGCTATTTTGATGGTATAATTTCTTCCCACTAAACAGTTCCGTGTAGCAAGGTCTCTGTGCACAAAGTTGAGGGAGGAGAGGTATCTCATTCCAGAAGCAATCTGTGCTGCCATATGCCTGAGATCATTATAGCTTTAGGAGACAAAGATATTGTAAAAACAAAAAACTGTTAAGTTATATACATAACTCCATAATGCAATTTTATACACTTGATCACAAATAAATATAAAATGTTACTTGCAAGACTGCATATTTGCATTTAATGTCATGCAAGTGAAGAATATAAAATTAAAGCTTACTTTTCTAGTTATTACATTGTCATTCACCCTTCCTTAAAGCTGCCCTTAAATATATTTTTGGAATCATATATATCAAAACCTTGCCTTTAACTCTTTAAGAAAGAGAGTAAAACCAGAGAGAAAAACACAACAGGCTAAATCCCCTGTCAGAGATAAGTCCGTCACAAATGATTGGGTAGCAATCCATGCATAGTTTGCAATGGAGAAAACACAAATACAATGTTGCACTTTTTTGGACTCAATTCTTTGTGTGTTTGGATCTATAGCTACCATATCTTCCATTGGTAGTCGATATAAAAATGCATTTACTGTTATTTTATAGGGGCAAATAATGTAGCTAGCAACTCTGCACTGCAAGTAAAGTAAAACATACACGAAATATGCGCAGCACACCCAAACATGCATTCATAAAAAGTATATATAAAATATTCTCTGCACACTCCAAGATACAAAAAATACGACAGAAAAACAGAACTAAAACAGGAGAACAAACGGACTAAAAGTCACTTAACGTTTTGGTAAGCACCTTCATCTTGAAGGTGTGACAGACTGATACTCACAGAATCTTGTAGGAAGTATGTGCCATTGTATTTTTATGACCTTATACTACATGCATACTATTGCACATATATGTGATATACCTTATCAGAAGTGGGTTTTATGGGTTTTATGGATACAAACCTGAGAGATACGGAAAGTATTTCACAATTCATGACAAGCGCATAGTTGAGTTTGTGCCCAGGATGACCGTACCCTATACCCAATAATAAGGCACACACTTTATTAGGTGCAAATATAATTTCCACAGCTTTATTAACATTTACAATATTTAAAGGTCATTGTCAAAACAGACCACCACGGTTAAAACATAAATAACAGATTTCCCTTTTATTAACAATGACAATGACCCCCCATAATAAATACATTAACAGTATAACAATGGCACCAACACGTACCAGGTGCCTCCACATTAACACATTGACCACAGTAGGGGCATAGCAAGACACCCCTACCAGACGGTTTAATCAAATTATAAATCATGTAGGGGCATACCGAGACACCCCTACACCACCAATTTAACCAAACAACCAATGTAGGGGCATACCGAGACCACACACCACCCCAGGTTCTGAGCCACAGGCGAGCTCGAAACCTACCAAACTAACTTGAACCAAGTCAAATTAGTAAACCAAACCACAAATCCACCGTACTAAACAATAATCCCCAACTATCCTGCCGCTGTGACAAAACGGGGTAGTCATCCCCACAACCCACTAGTAAAGGGAACAAGGGTGGGACAAGCAGGATTTGGAAAAGCAGTTAAGTAATTGTTTACAAAATGGTTGCCACTTATATACCTTGATAGTAACCTCACCCATAACAAATTTGAACCAATTCAATGAAATCACTCCTTATGCACACCACCTAGCTCTGTCAAGGCCCACTCCACCTAAACTGCGCTGTTCCATGGGCTTCAAACTTCACTGAGCATATTTGTTATCAATATTTTGGCTTTATATTAACTTTTAAATTAAACATTTAAAAAAAAAATACAGTGTACTTGGATATCTGCTGTACACGATAAATGACTGTATGCATGATAACAAAAAATGCTGCTTGCTTACTTGATGACAGGTGTGACAGCAGCCTGTGCCTCTTCTGGCTGGTGTCGTGAAAGAAACTGATTAAGGTCTCCATTCTCCATGTATTCAGTTATCATGCACAGGGGGTCATCAGCAATACATACTGCCAACAGTCGGATGATATTGGGATCCTTTAATCTGGACATTATCTTAATCTCTTTTAGAAAGTCATTTCTGCCAAATGAAAAACATATAATACATAATGAGGGAGTAATTTCATAACAGTTTATGTCCAAGAGTTGAGGTCAGGGCTCTCGCGGGCCAGTAAAGTTCTTCCACACCAAACTTATCCAACTATGTCTTTTTGGATCTTGCGTTGTGCACTGCTGAAGGGGACATATAAAGAAATTTTGGACAATGCAAGGCCTGTTTCTATTCCAGCATGACTATGTCCTACTGCAGAAAGCAAGGTCCATAAATGGTTGGTGAGTTTGGTGAGGAAGAACTTGACAGGCCCACACAGAGCCCTCACCTCAACCCCATCGAACACAATGTAGATGAACTGGAACGGAGATTGCGAGCAAGACCTTCTCGTCCAACATCAGTACCTGACCTCATAAATGCTCTACTGGATGAATGGGCTAAAATCCTCCCTGAGTGGAAGTTGTTATAGCTACAAAGTGGGGACAACTACACAATTAAGTCTATGTATATAGAATGCAATGTCATAAAAATCCCTTTTGGTGTAATCTTCAGGTGTCCCAATACGTTTGTCCATATAGTGTGTATATCTATATTAGGGATGCACCAATATATCAGTGGGCTGAAATGTGTCGGCCGAAAAGGGCATTATCGTCAAAATGCCAAAATTAAATGCACATCGCATGAGTCTGCTCCGTTCCTTCTTTTCCCCTGTAGGGAGACTGTAATCGCACTCCTATCATGCCCAGGTTTTAGCATGTACTGGCTGTCTGGGCACGATAGGAGTGTGATTCCTTGTAGCAATCATATATATTAATGTTATTGCAATTTTTGTCCAATTTTGGTGTGTTACTTACTTGTAATAAAAGTGTGGTTATTTTTAATTTTTTGCTTAAAGGTTGGGGGGGGCATTTTCTGTTTCGGCCAAGTGAATCCTGAATTTTCGGTTTCGGTCCAGAATTTTCATTTTGGTGCATCCCTATTATTTATATATATATATATATATATATATATATATATATAAACAAAAGGTATGGTATGTAACGCACTCACTTGACTGGAAGCAGTTGTAATATGCGCAGGGGCTAACGATCCAAAAAGTATATACAGCATACAAATAAAGTTGATGCACTCAGCTGGTCTGCTTTGTGTAAAGTTTATTGGCTTAGAAAAGGTCCAACGTTTGGGCTCTCAATGAGCCTTTCTGGAATATAAGATGAGGGTTTTTTTAGAGCAAATAAGATCCAGATCCTCCGCAGCGCTGCAGGGAACCCGGATCCTCCTCTCTGACAGCCAGCGGACGTCTATGCAATGCATGCAGACATCCCCCGCTACTATCCTCCACTTCCTCCGGGGCTTCTATGATGGACCACCAGCATGACATGACCTTCCAGTGCTCCACCATAGAAGCCCCGGCGGAAATACTGGCTAGTAGTGGCGGAGGTTGTCTGCATGCATTGCGCAATGTTCACCGGCTGCCAAAGAGGTGGATCCCCAGCATCAAATAGAGGTTGGATACTAACACTAAGATCCAGATCCTCCGCAGCGCTGCAGGGGACCCAGATCCTTCTCGCTGTCGGCCGATGAGCATCTGTGCGATGCACGCAGACAAACTCCGCTGCTGCCAGTACTTTCACTGGGGCTTCTATGATGGAGCACCGGCGTCACCTTCCGGTGCTCAGTCATACTCCAGCGAAAGTGCCGGCCAGCACCGGTTGCCGCGACTAGACACCAAGGAGTATGGAGTGTGGGTGTAAGTCTGGGGGGTGCACAGTGGCATATAAGGGGTATAAGGCATATTTGGGGGGCAGAGGGCTATATCTGGGGGGCACAGTGGGATATCTGGGGTATAGGGCAAAGCAGAGGGCACTATGGCATAAAGGGCATATTGGGGGGCAGAGTGGCATATCTGGGGGCAGAGTGGCATATCGGTGGGGCAGCATGGCATATCTGGAGGGGCAGCATGGAATATCTGGGGGTATAAGGCATATCAGAGGCACAGTAGCATATCAGGGGGCAGAGTGGCATATCTGGGGTATAAGGCAATATCAGAGGGCTCCTATGGCATATAGGGGTGTATAAGGCAATATCTGGGGGGCAGCGTGTCATATCAGGGGGTATAAGGCATATCTGGGGGTATAAGGCATATCTGGGAGCAGTGTGGCAGCCTGGGTTCAGATGTGTATAACGGGGGACAGGTTGGGAAATAAAAACAAAAAATGCATAAATGCATTTTTCTCAAAGTTTTTTGATTCTGCTGTATTTAACAGCCAGTTATTTTAAATAAACAAAAAATGTACATTTACTTTTTTATCCAATTAATCAAAAAAATTATCGGCCAACTAATCAATTATGAAAATAATTGTTAGTTGCAGCCCTAATATATATATATATATATATATATATATATATACCGTAAATGCTCTGAAAAATACCCCTCGTCTTATAATTGGGCCTCAAATTACTCCTGTCTGGTAACCTCTGCTGCTGGTGCTTCTGACTTCCTGGTGTGTAGTTGGGGCAGCGGTTAGACCTTCCCAGGCTGTCAGAGATCTCTCTGACAGCCAGAGGGTGTATGCTCGATAGACGCAGACAATCTCCGCTGCTAACTGCACCTCCTTCCGGCTGCAATTCTCTCTGACAGCCAGAGGGTGTATGCTCGATAGACGCAGACAATCTCCGCTGCTAACTGCACCTCCTTCCGGCTGCAGCGGAAGTTGTCTACGCGAATAGCATAGACGTCTACCAGCTGCCCTGACTACACACCAGGGAGTCCGAAGCACTGGAAAGTTTGGGGGGAGGAGTGTTGAATGAGGGGCATAAGGCATTTCTTAATAACCCCCTTAATGCTACTCTGCCTCCTGATATGCATTTAACCTCCTTTATGCCACTCTTCCTCCTGAAATCCCTTATACTTCCCTATATGCCACTCTGCCCCATAATATGCCTTTTAACCAGCCAGAGTGGCATATAGAGGTATAAGGCATTTCTGGAGGCAGAGTGGCACATAGGGGGTATATCATGGGGCACAGTGGCATATAGAGTGTTAAAAGGCATATCATGGGGCACAGTGGCATATAGGGGGGTATAAGGAATTTCTGGGGGAGAGTGGCAAACCTGGGGGCAGATGTGCATAACTGGAGGGCAAGTTGGAAAATAAAAGGAAATAAAAACAAAAAAATATATTTTTCTCAATCATAGCTTTTATTTAAAAAAATAGTTTACATGAATTAACATTTACTAGTAAAAGCTACATTTGTCCTATAGGGTCGTCTTATATTCAGGTCTTTTCTTTTTTTCCTAAATTAATATTCAGATTTATATATATAATATAAATATTTTAGTTAAAGATTATTTAGTAGAACTTCAATAATTCTACTTGTAAATCACAGACTGCTGCTAAAAATGGGTATGGTCCCCTGAATTTGCTGCCCCTATCAAAGTGCCGAATGGTTCTCATGGACTCACCAGGACCCATGCAAGGCCCAGCCCTGCCCTCCATTAAAATTAAAAAGGGGGTGGCTAAAAGGTATAGTTGTTCTTCAAATCCCATTATTCTATGCCAGGATTGCTATGGCTTAAGGGACGGTACAGTTTAACAACTGGATATCCCCATTTTGGTAGCTCTAGCCCTACTAATTAAACATATAATGTAATTTGTATTTGCTACGCTCATTCAGTAATTGCTCAGGGAACACACAACATTTTCCACAAAGCTAATACACGCGATCTACTTTTTTGCCTTAGGCCCTTGATTGGTGATTCTTAAAAAAAAACAGACCTGGCATTTTTATTGGCATCTGATCTCAGCATTTTCACAGCAACCAAAGTGGGCTGACCAATGTTTGTGTCCAAAATCAGATCTTTATCCAGGAATTCTTCCACACCCTCAGCTTCACAGAGATGCACCTACAATGAGAGAGAACACTTTTTGTGTAACCATCAGCTGTTGCAATGTACGAACATGTTGATATTCACATAGCTTGATGAATGTTTCATCTTTAAGGATGTCTATGAATGTTAACACCCTTCCTCTCATCTTACTTTAGCGCACCTTTCCTAGTGCTTCTCCTACCCTTGGACAATACTTATACTAGTGAGTCTGCTCCATGCCTAACAGTGGTATTTTCACCTCTTGTGTAACACACTCTAACTCCCTCTGGATTGTAAGCTCATTTGAGCACTGCTGTCTTTACCTGTTGTTTCTGTAAGTCAAATTGTTATTTCATACTCTATTGTTTGCTCAAACAAATATAAATCTAAAGTGAAAAACTGCCATTTGCTGCTAGATATTTACATCAGTATCAGCCACCAATTGTGCAAGTTCACTTCAACTATGAGAGACAGAATGAGACAACAAAGTCCATAAATCACATTGTCTGATTTTTAAAGAATTTATTTGCAAATTATGGTGGAAAATAAGTATTTGGTCAATAACAAAAGTTCATATCAATACTTTGTTATATACCCTTTGTTGGCAATGACAGAGGTCAAACGTTTTCTGTAAGTCTTCACAAGGTTTTCACACACTGTTGCTGGTATTTTGGACCATTCCTCCATGCAGATCTCCTCTAGAGCAGTGAGGTCAACTCCCTCCAAATGTTTTCTATGGGGTTGAGATCTGGAGACTGGCTAGGCCACTCCAGGACCTTGAAATGCTTCTTACGAAGCCACTCCTTCGTTGCCCGGGCGGTGTGTTTGGGATCATTGTCATGCTGAAAGACCCAGCCACATTTCATCTTCAATGCCCTTAATGATGGAAGGAGGTTTTCACTCAAAATCTCGCGATACATGGCCCCATTCATTCTTTCCTTTACACGGATCAGTCGTCCTGGTCCCTATGCATAAAAACAGCCCCAAAGCATGATGTTTCCACCCCCATGCTTCACCGTAGGTATGGTCTTCTTTGGATGCAACTCAGCAATCTTTCTCCTCCAAACACGACGAGTTGACTTTCTAGCAAAAAGTTCTACCTTGGTTTCATCTGACCATATGACATTCGCCCAATCCTCTTCTGGATCATCCAAATGCTCTCTAGCAAACCTCAGACGGGCCCGGACATGTACTGGCTTAAGCAGGGGGACACGTCTGGCACTGCATGATTTGAGTCCCTGGCGACGTAGTGTGTTACTGATGGTAGCCTTTGTTACTTTGGTCCCTGCTCTCTGCAGGTCATTCACTAGGCCCCCCTGTGTGGTTCTGGGATTTTTGCTCACCGTTCTTGTGATCATTTTGACACCACGGGGTGAGATCTTGCGTGGAGCCCCAGATCGAGGGAGATTATCAGTGGTCCTGTATGTCTTCCATTTTCGAATAATTGCTCCCACAATTGATTTCTTCACACCAAGCTGCTTGCCTATTGCAGATTCAGTCTTCCCAGCCTGGTGCAGGTCTACAATTTTGTTTCTGGTGTCCTTCGACACCTCTTTGGTCTTGGGTCTTGGGGTTTGGAGTGTGACTGTTTGAGGTTGTGGACAAGTGTCTTTTATACTGATAACGAGTGGAGGACAGAGGAGACTCTTAAAGCAGATGTCACTGTCTGTGAGAGCCAGATATCTTGCTTGTTTGTAGGTGACCAAATACTTATTTTACCGAGGAATTTACTATCAATGAATTCATTAGAAATCCTACAATGTGATTTCCTATATTCTTTCCCCCCATTCTGTCTCTCATAGTTGAAGTGTACCTATGGTAAAAATTACAGGCCTCTCTCATCTTTGTAACTGGGAGAACTTGCACAATTGGTGGCTGACTAAATATTTTTTTGCCCCACTGTATATATAAATATATATATATAATAACTGAATTTGTTTCTTAGAAATAAAGTTAGAAATAAAAATGCCCTTAAAGGTCAATTTACATAACATTTTCATTTTACACATTTGAATTTATATATTATATTACTTAAAATAACTCTTCTTAACATACACACAAAGATGTATTACACCAAACATGTCTTGAAGCAGGCTGCAGCTCTATATGAAACTTAAATCTCAATTGACTAAACAAGTATAAAACATTATATTTAAAGACAGATATATTCCATATTTAATAAGTGAATATCCTAGTGCTAAATAGTGTTTATGAAGAGTAGTCTCTTGAAATGTGACAGGATTTATTTTATATTATATTAAACTGCCAAAAAATCACATTCCCACAAATTTAAAGAAAAATAAAATAAAACACAGTACATACTGACCTCTCCAAACTGACCTTCCCCAAGCTTTTCTTTGAAAGTTAGGTGGGTCCTTGGAAACTCTTCGACTGCCACCTCTTTGCCAGATAAAAGGTCCATTGTAATGGGTGGGACTGAGTATGTGTTGCCACCAGTCACTCCCTGCAAATTCACTATATCCGCCTCAGCATAGTGGGGAACTCCATCTCCACTACAAGGCAGGGCACCTTTTCCAGCAGAAGTACTTGCTGTGGTAACAAAAAACCCAGATAATTAGCTATTTAGAAGGATGTCTTTTGCCTTAAAAACATAGTATAAATAGCAAAAATGCCTGCTACACTAAAAACAAACTGTTAGAAAAGGATTAGTTGTTATAATTTTTACTATGTAGTATAATTGTCAATACATGATCAATACACACTCATGAAACAGCTATTACATAATTGTAGATGTATTCTGTGATGCCTCAACTTGTAGTAAGGTTCAGCTGAGCATATCTGGATTCCATTGTAATAATTGATGATTTTAATTATTATACATATCACCCAGGATGATGGTGGTGCACCAGGGGTTCAACAAGAGTGCAATGCTTGTGGACAGTTGTATTTACCACCTGTATTTTTCCTTTAGCATAATTATATAACTGAATCCTTTCTTATGCTTGCCTAACCTGCAATATGTTGTGTACTGCCGTCTTCATGGGCTGTGTGTGTGTGGAGTCCAACCTTGGGATACGTTTACCAAGGTGGGCTGAGGCTCTTGTCATTACTTTACTATTTGGCGGAGGTAGGAACCACAGGAACAACTGGGCCTGGAGCAGGAGCTTGTCAAGTCTAGAACCAGGGGTCAGCAATGTCTGCCCCCGAACAGCAAGCAGGAGGTGAATCAGAAAAAGATGGGTCAGGACCAGTGCAGGAGGATGACAGGTGCCAAAACAAAAGGCAGTTGTAAGGTCACTGGACAAGGTGAACCATTTTTGGAAAACAAATGTAAATATAGCAATGTGATGAATTGATGTGGGAAGATCCACAATAAAACCCATGGCTAAATGTGACCAATGGCGAGCAGGAATCGGTTAAGGTTGTAAAAGTCCATGTGGCAAAGAACGAGAAGTTTTTGTGAAGACAAAATGAAAAGTCAGAGATGTCCTTTCTTTAGGTAGGCCACCAAAATGCCTAGAAACAAGGTGGGTCACTCTCGGACGACCCACTGTTGATGCCTCTGCTCTGATGGGACAAAGACTTTACTGGCAAGTATGTCAAGTGGGGAATTGTCATGGGCTTTGTGGATACGATCCATGAGAGGAGACAACAAGGCAGTATTAACCGTGGAGATTATGGTTTCTGGAGGAACTATTGAGGTTCTTCCTCTGTGAGCATGCCAGACAAGGTGTCGGCTTTAACACAGGAAATCACATAACTAAATTGCGACGGGCCTCTATAGGTGTAGCGTTGAGACAGCACAGCTCCAGCTCCAATTCCGGAGACATTCACTTCCAAAGCTTAAGGTAGATTGATACCTGGATGAATCAGCACCACTGTGCGAGAAATGTTACTTTCTGAATTTCTATTTTACATTCCAGTTTCACATACAGTCTGTGAGACCCGATGCATTGCAATACTCTCAGGCTTCAGCCCCAGCCCTGCAAACTGCCAGGCGTGGCCGTCCCTTTAAGAGGTCTGCCTGGAGTAGAACTCCTCTCCACAGCTTGCTGTCTTGTTTATTTGTGTCTGTATTTTATGTACCTTTGCCCTCTTTCCCTTATACATCTGAGGATCTCAGCGCCTCACTTCATGCCCTGTGCGTCTTGCCTTATTGCCTATCCTTTGTGGCATCCTGTACCATGTATGCATGTCTCACTATGTATATAATTAATGTGCTGTGTATTTCTGTTCAGCGGTGTTTGGTTATGCTATTACCCTGCCTCTATCACCTGCAGCCTAGACCACTCACACCTGACCTAATGAACATGCTTTATATCCCTGCCTCCCAGTAACAGAGTTGTGAGTTCATTAAGTTCTTTGGAGCCACAGTTCATGCCAGAATCTGGATCTGTCTGTTAGATGTACCTGCCTGCCTGCCTGCCTGCCTGTCTGTCTGTTACCTGTTACCTGTTAACTATTTGACCTGGACTGCCTACTGGATATCCCCTTTTTACTTGCTACCTGTCCCAGACCCCTTTTAGATACTTACCTGGACTTTTCTACCTTCATACTCCCCAGCAGTCTGTATGCATGGTATGCATGATATGCCTCCTACTCTGCTGCTTATGGTGAGATGTCTGCTTTGCTTTGTGTAATATACCTATAACCAAACATTCCCCTTGTGTGTTTCTATCACTGCGCTCTTACGCTCCTGCGCTCTGGACTCCAACATCCAGTTAAGGGCTGCAATATGATGAGCCTGACAACTAATTTTACATATATTGGCTACGTATAAAATAAAGAATTGTAAAAAATTACGAAAACAATCTTTGATAAATTACTGGGAGAAAGTGGGAATATTACAAACTCCAAAAAGCATAACCATATATTCATAATGTCCAGATTGAGTACTAAAGACAATCTTCCATTCATCCTCTTGATGGATTTGTACTAAATTCTGTGTTTCATGAATACCCATGACACTTGAAGTATGTCAGGTATTTTTAATGGTTATATGATAATACCCCATATAATCAATACATGGACATAAACTGCTATCTTTCTTTGCCACAAAGAAGCCTGCTCCAGCAGGGGATGTAGAGCAGCGTATCAGAACCTTTTTTCCTCTAGGGCAGAACGGCAATAGGAACTTCCACGAAGGGGGAACAGTCCCAAGTAACAGTTCAATAGGAGTATCAATTGTAGTATCTTTGAGGCCGCAACTTATCTGCTTCTTTTTTCAATGACAGGGACCAGGTACTTTGGAGGAATCCAGAGAGTGAGGCTATACATGTTAGAGGCATCACCATGGTGTTACTTGGCCCATTTCCCAGTTGATTAAAGGGTTATAATGAGACAGCCAGTTAAATCTTAGAAGAAGGGGAGGGAATTATATTTCATGACAGCAATTCAGGAAGGAAGGAACAATAGTTTTCAGCAGAACGTTCTCTACAGTGACTGTGGTCAGGGTCAAGGGACATCCATCAATAGCTGCTGTGGATAGGGGGGAGTTCTTGTTGATTAATGGCTAAGAACACAGGAGACAAAAGGAGTCCCTGCTACCCCATAGTCGATAAGGGCAGTACTATGAATAGTTAAAAGTCACAGGAACAAACATACTAATGACTTTTAAAATAGGTGATGGTGAAGTCCCATAAATAGGGGAGTGTGACCCCTTTTGACACAATAGAGACAAAGTCCTTCTTGTTGCTGAAAAGTTCTCTTCTCCTCAGAGAGACGTGTAGTACCTAATTTGCTTAGGTTCCTGTAATGCAGATAGGGAAGGTTCTAGAAGAGAAAGCCGAGGTGCTAAATGAATAAGAGCCTCCTCTGCCGATCTCGCTGTACATGGCATCCCCTGTGGCAACAAAAGTAATGAGTGCCTCAAGATCAGTAGTTCTAGTTCTCTAGATGCTCTAAAAGCCTATTAGAAAAGGCCACTATTAAAGCCTCATAGTTCCAGTAAACTTCCACATCAAGGGTTCTAAATTCAATTGCATAGTCTGACAGGGAACGGGACCCTTGCTGAAAAGCACAAAGGCAGATACTTGTCTTTTAAGCATAGACAAAGTTTATGCCTTTTCTCCCAAAATGGTAAAACCCAGGCTTGGGCTCTAAACTTAAGAAACAATATGAGTTGCGCCACTCTGGCCATACAGATGTTGACTCATCTCAAACTGTATAGAGCACTGGTTAAAAAAACCCTACAGCTATCTCGATCTTCACCATATCAAAAGGGGAAGGCAGACGAAGAGACTGGACGGAGAACATCTCTGGCAGAGGAGGTGGTGAAGGGAGGACAGGAACACATGGGTTCAGTTCTGGCTAATAGGGTCTGGAGAGTTTGAGCAAACTGATCCATTCTGTGGTCAAGACTCTGTGCTTTACGGGGAGACATATTTTGGCCTATCTCAGCGGGATCCATGATGGCCCTTTGTACTGTCACGACAAGGATAAGAGTAAGAACCTGTAGCTGAGGATGGAACTTGGAACCACATGAACAACTGGACCAGTTGCAGGAGTGTGTCTAGTCTAATAAGGAGTAAGGAATGTCTGCAGCCGAACAGCAAGCAGGAGCTGTGCCAGAACCAGTGCAGGAGGACGACGAGGGCCAAACCAGAAGACAGGATAAGGCGGGTCATATCCAGTGTAGAGCAACATCAGAACCCCATCAGGAACCACAAACCAAGTCACAAGAACTATGCAGAAAATACACCAACCAAAGGCAATGTCAGAATGTAGATGAGGGTTTAAATATCTTTCTTCTGGGTTCATCCAAACTCAGGAAGGGTTAATAGACCTAGCAGTGACATAATTTGCATGCATGCCAACACCAGATCTGCACATGCGACACATAGCAGTCAAATTGATGTATACCAAGAGTTAGTCCTTGACATGGCCTAGTCACAAATGAAACAAAGGGGGGGGCGCAGTTCGTTGCAGGACTCTCACGACAGTCAAGGTAATTCCTCACAGTTATAACAATTCAGTATTCGGTTGCAGAGTGTAAGTGTGTATATGGGTCAGTGGCAAAAACAGTGATTTAGATGTTTTCCCCAATAGGGGTAATCTTATATTCAGGCCTTTTTCTCTTTTTCTTTAAGATCCAGTTTTTTTTTTTTTTTATAAGCAGGGTCATCGTCAAGCAAATACGGTCTCATTACCTAAACCAGGAACCTAACCCGAAGACAAGTGTTTTAACTATTTTAGTCCCCTTAGGATCTACCTCTACGTCTTTAAAACTTGTGGCAAAAAGCCTATTAGGACTTCCAGCCATGTTCTGACTTTGTTGTGGCGGTACGGACAGCCTGGACTCTCCCTTGTTGGCACAAACAAGCTTTCTGCCCACTGTGTGAAAGGGCAATTGTCACGAGAGCTGGTACACTCTCATTCAAGAAATGCCAATGAAGCAATCAGCTCACTTGAGGACATGGGAACCTCAGCAGGGTCTTTTCCCTGACAAAATATATAATAATCTCCAAAGTGTACTGAGCTGCGGTTCTATTACCCTGTTTTACCTCTGCTATTTTAGCCTCAGCTGCCACTTTTCTCCCTAGACAGCTCTGAAAGTGGCAACACATTCATGTTCATTGTCAAAAAGAGGGATATTGTGGTTGCGCAACAGTGTTGCCCATGCCTAAGCCCCATTCTTCACATGAGTAATCATAAAGGTAACCCTGGAAGCTTGGCTACTATAAATCTGAGGCTGCATACAGAACTGCAGGTAACATTTGTAAAGAAAGCCTCTGCATTTACTGGGAATACCTCCGTAACGTTCAGGGGGCTTTAATCTGAGAGCACAAGTGTGTTTCCCAGTCGACTATAGCAACAAAAAAGGGGGTTAAGGGATGCTGCATTCCCTGTAAATCTAAAATGCTTCCATCATTTTCTCTTGGTAACTGTAGACTGTATGTGAAAGGAAGTGTGGACATGGTCTGCTCTTGTCTGAAGACCGGAAACCCAGGCAGGGGATCAGGACAGGATGTCTTAGGCTGGGGCAAAGAATCCAAAACCGGTGATCAGATCTGCTGAAAAGTGGACTAGAGCTCATCTTTCATCCACTCCTTGAAATCAGAAATAGACTCCTCTCTCAAGCACGATGAACAAAATTTCCTAGAGGCAAAATGCTTTGTCTTAGAAGTAGCCTTTTTAGGAGCTGGAGATTCTTCAGGGAGGTCTGGCTTATGTAGCAACATCCTGATAACAAAGGACAGGAGACTGTTAAAATATATATAAAAAAAGAGGCAAAAAAACTCCCATGGACTCATAACCTTCCTTGGCTAAGAGAACAAAATACAGCAGAGCAGAATAAACCAGGATGCCTGGACTCTTCATCAGAAGCCAACTACAAACCAACAGCAGTGTAAGCAAATAAATAGAAAAACATAAAACTAAAAGTGCGGAAAAATTCGAATCAGAACCACAAAAATCTTTTCTGACCCGAGAGCTGTTTCTTGCTGCTCAAACGCTGACCTCAGACGCCCCCTGACACCCTGTGACGAAAACCGGTAACACGTCATGGGGTGGATCTGCCGCAAGCGCCGACAGAGAGAAGAGGAGTCCCGGCGTCCAAAATGGAACAGTCAAAGTAGACAAGATGAAAAGGGTGGCATCCAAGGAGTAATATAATGGAAACTTAATTAAGGGGTGACTCCCTAGTGAGTGAGTGAGTAATGAGGCCTAAGCAACAAGGAATGCAAAAAAAAACGTTTATATTTGGAGTGGTGCCTAAGAAATTGTTGGTCAGCACGGTGATATTAGCAACCCGTGGGCAGTCACTGAAGGCCCACTACTGACGTAACAAATTTGTGTCATACTTATGAACAAAGTGGGAGATATAACGATTAAGAATAACAGGGAAAATGGTTCGTGAGAAAAGAGGCATCTAAAAGCTGATATGATACTTTCATTGTATAATATGGGGCAGCAAAACCAACGAATTGAAGATATGTTCATTAAGACTGCTGCAAGTATAAATGATATCCCCATACAACAATGGCCCAGCATAGGAAATAATTAAGAGTTTTAACTAGGCATCGTAACAGGAGAAAACCTGCATGGTATGAATATTACAGCAGCTTATTGTATTACTAATATACCCTCTATCCTTACAAAACTTACATTACTGTGATAAAAGAAAGAGCAGTGCTTTGCTTGGGAAACATTCTTCATCTATATATATATATATCCACATAACCATTATATGAGCATTCCCAAACCCGGTCACATTTGGCTAAATGGCTCATTTTTGCACTAGACAAGTCATTTGTCAAAACAATATGTACCTGCTTCTTCCTCTCCCAAAGCTTGTACTGTGAATTCAGGTAACTTTCGTATAAGTCTTGTTGGCTCTTGGTAATCTGGTCCCAGCGGGAATATCCTGTCGTAAGTAGAACTGGACTCTTGCTCACTTGCTGATACAGAGTCATGCAGAGTCATGCGATTGGCATTGTACATACTGGAATCACTTGGAAGTGACAAACTTACTGTCAGCTCTTCATCCAACATCCGTCGGGACGCCTATGAAAAAGAGAGTCAGCAGGCTTTTTGCTGCAGCAAGCAATACCAACATGAGGAAGCAAGACATTTAAAAGCATGTTAACCACAAAATGCCATACTTTATGCACTGAGAGAGGCATAAACAAATAAAAAATGTAAACAAATAATGCATATTGTAACCAAATTAAAAGATTTTAGTAATTTCAAATTTACTGTACCCATTTTGTATCATAAATACCGTATTTGCTCAATTATATGATGACCCTGAAAATAAGACTACCATATAGGAAAAAAGTTTTACTAGTAAATATGAATTCACATGTAAACTATTTTTTCATATTTAATAAAACTATGATTGAGATTTTTCTGTTTTTATTTTCTTTTATTTGCCACTCTGTCCCAGTTATGCACATCTGCCACCAGATATGCCTTATACCCCCTATATGCCACTATGCCCCCCTGACATGCATTTTAACCCCCTATTGGCCACTCTCCCACCCAGATATGCCTTTTAACCCCCTATATGCCACTCTGCCTCCAGAAAGCCATTCAACCCCCCATGCCACTCTTAACAAACCCCCCAACTTACCAGTGGATTTATTTACTTGTGACCTGTGCTTCAGTGGGTGGGGCAGACGTTCTGTGCGATGCAGACCTCCGCTGCTGCTGGCCAGTACTTCCACCGAGGCTTCATTGACGGAACGTCGGCATCACATGACCTTCTGGTGCTCCACCATAGAAGTGGCGGCAGCAGCAGAGGTTGTCTGTGTGCATCCTGAAAACGTTCACCGGGGCTTCTATGGTGGAGCACCGGAAGGTCATGTGATGCCGGCGCTCCGTCATAAAAGCCACCAGAGGAAGTGCTGGCAGAGGCTGTCAGAGAGTAGTATTCAGGTCTTAGTAGTCAGACCTCTATTTGAGGTCTGATTAGAAGACGACCTTGAATATAAGACAAGTGGTATTTTTCAGAGCATTTGCTCAGAAAAAAACCTTGTCTTATAATCTAGCAAATACAGTAAATATCCAAAAAAGATTCACACATTACAGTTACAGATTTGAAGTTAATATATTTTAATACTCATCCTTCAAATAGAATTATGACATTAATGTTCAGTTGACTTTCTATGAGCCATGTCTGTTTACACAGGCTTTCTACTTGACTATCCAAATCAGTATTGGATTAGAATTTGTGGTATTTGCAAAATGCATTGCATTTTAATGTTTCACACTTACCTTTTCAAGCATCTTCTGCCAAAATTGTCGCCAAAGAATAATAACAATAATTGCCACAAGGATGAAAATGATGGCGACTAAGCAGCCAATAAGAATACGGGTATTGCTGTCGTCTACCTTCAATGTTGGATCTGTGGGAGTAGATTTTCAGATAATGTCATTGAACATAACCTTTACAAGAAGATGAGAATAATATTATTGACAACTTTCATAACCTTAACATATAAAACTGCACAAGTCTGTTATGAAATAAAGTCTGTCCTTACAGCTGAGCATCAGCCTCTTATGAACATGCAGCACATGCACAGCTTGGTAAGCCTAAAGGTCATGTAAGTGTACTTGGTGTGGGCTCAAGTACTTTAAATGATCTTCCAGGTTCTGGAGCTTTTTATTGGTATAGGCCCTTGAGAGGTTCACTCCTCTTTAAGTCAGCACTCTGTTTCACTAAAGCAAGTAATAAGCTACCTCATAAGACTAGTTTCTAACTTTGATGGCAAATAAGAACTATTTGGCCCATCTAGGTTGCCCATTTCCTGATGTCGACTCAGATTTGGTATTTCTTAGATGCAGAATAGCTTTATACCTATTCCATGCATGTTCGAATTCCCTCACTAGATTAAGTATTGCTGAAAATTAGAGTTCCAACCCTGATTTGTAAAAAAAATATAACATATTCCTTAAGGGTAATCCTCTGCTCAAGCAGAGAATATCAAGGGAACCTTTTGAAAGGCTTGGACCTAATAGTTCTTAATCAGAGGGTTTCAAACCCCAGTAATGTAGGGGAGATAAATGGGGAGATGGGGGTTGACCAAAATGAGAGGTCTCCACAATCCTCTGGTAAAGTTTGAGGTGGGGAAGCAGAGGATGATAGCAAGGATGGCAGGCTGGCAGGGAGGATGGGAGCTGGAACCTATGATAATGCTTGAGAACTAAAGGAAGGTATTGTGTCCTCTCATTTTAATTTGTATATCTAGTTTAAAGTTTTTCTAATTGTTCAAGGACTCTAAATAAAACAATAAGCTTGACAGGCACCGTCTTGTACCTGTGGTGTTAAGGGAGGAGCCCAATATGCAAAGTCAGTAGGTAAAATGAGTTTAAAGTTCAGGCAGCAATCAACAAGCAAGGTCTGTAGGTAATCCGGGGTCAAAGTTCAGGCAGCAATCAACAAGCAAAGTCAGTAGGTAAACCGAGGTCAAAGTTCAGGCAGCAATCAACAAGCAAGGTCTGTAGGTAATCCGAGGTCAAAGTTCAGGCAGCAATCAACAAGCAAGGTCAGTAGGTAATCCAAGGTCAAACTTCAGGCAGCAATCAACAAGCAAGGTCAGTAGGTAATCCGAGGTCAAGTTCAAGAAGGTCAAGTTCAGGGAACAATCAAATAGGCAAGGTAACTAGGTCACAATAGGGACAGGAGCACAGAACTGAAGACACTCTGTAGGGCACAGAACATCTCAGAATATCTGAGCACTGACATGATGGTGTCATGCATCACGCCTGCAGATCCGCCCATTGTACAACCCCTCATAATGTTAAGTGAGGGAGCCCCTCCTGTATAAAAAGCCTCTGTTCCGCCCAAACGGTCTCTTTCCCCACGGTCTGCAGAGGGGGTGGTTTAGGAGCAGCATGCTGCAGTGCTGGCCCCCACCTTCCTGCGAGGAGACGAGGGGGGAGCTCTGGAGGACAAAGCCTGCGATGCCGCCGGTAAATGGACAGACACCCTGCCATTCGCCGGTGCCTTCCCCTTCGGAGGCGGGCTGCGGGAGCAGGGTGCTGCCGGCATGTATGCGCCTGAGAAAGCTGCTTTATGTTTTGTTATGTTTTCTGTGCCACCTTCATATTGTAAGCTAAGAATGTCTCAATAGATAACTCAGACTCATACCAACTCATCCATGTTAAGATGGAACATTTCCCCAATGAAAACTAACATTGCGACATGAATCTCAGACAAATGAATCTATACAATTGATGAGCACAGAACAGTATTTGTTTTATGCTTTTCAAATAAATAAATTGAATTAGGTTAATTTCCCACTGAACAAGCCGAAGATTCCTAATGCATGTACACAAAGCTGATTTTACAATTGGTATCATCTAAGACCTGGTGTAAAGCTGAGTAAAACAAATCTAGCGGTTAGTTAAAGTATGGAGTTAGTTAAGTATGAAATTGTGATTAAAGGGTAAAGGGATTAGAATTTGTATTCAGGATTGATTAGCAGTGCTGCAGAGGAAATAGCACATACCAAAATCAGAGTATAGAAATCCCGCCAATAGAAGATAATCCTTATGAAAAGTTTGAGTAGACAACTTTTTTGTTTCTTGATTTTCTTTAGCTATCTTGTGAAACTGTTAATCTGTCCCCAATCCAATTAATTATCCTTCTATTCCACGGGTACTCTCTGAAATACTAGACAACACCACAGTGACATAGTTGCAACTTCATGGTGTACAGGGTAAGGGCCAATGTGTCTGTTTTTCATCTGTACATACCATATGTGGCTGGAACACTAGCTGATTGTGGAGGGATCATTGAATTGTTGTACATAGCAGCATCTAATGAAACAAACAAAAAGGGTATTTTATTATTATTATATTATTATCTTTTATTTATATAGCGCTAACAATTTACACAGCGCTCAATACAATATATTTATTCAAGGGGTATGACAAGCTGAGAACTGACGGACTAAGACAAACCGATACATTAGGTGGACAGAGCCCTGCTCGCAAGCTTACAATCTTAAGGGAATGGGGTGACAAACATAAGGCACAGAGAAAGGGTGAGAGGTAGTTTGGTGGTTGTATCAGTGACAAGGAAGTTCTAGCAGCTAAGATGGTATGCTTCTCTGAAGAAGTGAGTTTTAAGATGTTTCTTGAATGCTATGAGGGAGGGAGAATGCTGAAGGTCCGGTGGAAGTAGATTCCGGAGATATGGGGCAGCCCGAGTGAAATCTTGTAGATGGGAAAGGGAAGAGGTGATAAGTGAGGGGGAGAGCCTTAGCCCATGGGAAGAGCATAAGGACCGAGTAGGAGAGTATTTGCTTATGAGGCCAAAAATATATGGAGTTATGGAGGGCCTTATACGTTAGTACCAGGATTTTGAAATTTTATTCTAAAGGTAATAGGGAGCCAGTGGAGGATTTTACAGAGTGGGGAAGCAGAAAAGGAGCGAAGATAAGCCTAGCAGCAGCATTTATGACAGACTGCAGAGGAGAAAGTCAACCAGAAGTGGAATGCCAACCAGAAGAGTGTTGCAGCAGTTTTGACGGGAAATAATAAGTGAATCAACCAGAGTTTTTGTGCATTCTTGGGTGAGGAATGGGTGGATGCGAGAGATGTTTTTTAGGTGCAAGTGGCAGGATCTGGCGAGGGACTGAATGTGAGGGATGAAGGAGAGGTTTGAGTCAAGGATGACCCCCAAGGCATCGAGCCTGGTTAGTGGGAGAGATAGTCGTGTTGTTAATGGTGATAGAGAATTCAGGTAGTGGAGTGGAGAAAAGATAATGAGTTCCATTTTAGAAAGATTAGGTTTCAGGTAGTGTTGTGACATTCATGAAGAAATAGCAGACAAGCAGTTGGTAATACAGGGCATGAGAGATAGAGAGAGATCAGGAGAAGACAGGTTCATTTTCATAGATGATATTGGAGGCCAAATTAGTTGATTAGTTTGCTAAGAGATGAAGTATAAAGAGAGAACAGAGCCAAGGACTGAACATTGGAGGACACCGAAAGTGAAAGGGGTGATGATGTCTTGAGAGAGAAGCTGACAGAGAATGAACGGTTAGACAGATATGAGAAGATCCAGGAGAGAGCTGTATCTCAAATGCCTGTAGAAGCAAGTGAGTCAAGAAGAAGGTGGCGAAGGGGGTATCAAAAGCAGCAGAGAGATTCAATAGTATTAGAATGGAGAAGTGACCTTTTGCTTTGGCAGAGAGCAAGTCATTGGAGACTTTTGTTAGAGCTGTTTCAGTAGCGTGAAGGGGTTTGAAACTGTAGAGGGTCAAGGAGGGAATTAGAGGAGAGGAAGTTAGTAAGGCAATTGTACACAATCCGTTCAAGCAACTTAGGTAAAAGGGAACAGAGAGATAGGGCGGTAGTTAGTTTTTTAGAATGGGTGTAATGCTTGAAGGCTGTTGGCACAGTTCCAGACGATAGGGAAAGATTAAACAGGTGGGTAAGTGATGGACCAAGGGATGGACATAGAGACTTTGTGAGATGTGATGGGATGGAGTCAAGGAGACAGGTTGTTGGGTGAGAGGAACAAAGAAGAGTGCCTCTGTTCTTCAGTTGTAGGGGAAAAGTATGGGATGAGTGGATGGTGTAGGAGGGGGTTGCACAGAAGAGAGGTCTTGTCTAATAGTTTTGATTGTGTCTTTGAAGTGGGTAGCAAGATCTTGGGCCGTGAGAGAGGTTTGTGGTGTGGGTATGGAGGGACAGAGAAGGGAGTTGAAGGTAGAAAAAAGGTGTCGCAGTTTGGAAGAAAGGGAGGATATGAGTCGAGAAGTAGAGCTGTTTGGTGAGACAGCGTTGTAGGTGTTAAGCATGAATTTATAGTGAGTAAAGTATTTGCTGGATTTGTATTTCCTGAAGTAGCATTCAGCCTGCGGCAGCACGTCTGAAGAGAGTGTGTGGATTTGGTATGCCACAGTTGGCGTTTCAATTGTCGGGGGTAACATATAGTAACTGGAGCTATGCTGTTTTGTTAGGGGTTAGCACTGGAGAAAAGTTTAGAAGGTGGTGGTCAGAGAGGGAAGGGAGAGATGGAGAAATCTGAAAGGGAGCATGATCTGGATAAACCAGATCAAGTGAGCGCCCAACAGTGTGTATAGGGGAATTAGTCCATTGAGAAAGACCAGAAGAGGATGTCTGGGAGAGGAATTTGGAGCTAGCAGAGTTGTTAGATATGTCAAAAAGAATGTTAAAATCACCCATAAGACAGGGGATATAAGAAGAGAGGAAGAAGGGGAGCCAGGCAGAACTGTGAGGTAAGGCCTGGAGGGTGAAATATTACTGCAATTTGAAGTGAGAGTGGAGAAAAAAAAAGATTGTGTGAACCTCAAGGCAACAGAATGAGAGGGAGGGAGGGCTTGGTATATGCTGGAAGGTGCATCAGGCCTAGGAGTGTGGCTGAAATGTAATCCTCCGAAGGAGAATGCAGCAGAGGAGGTAGTATCATGGGTGGGAATCCAGGTTTCAGTAAGTGCTAGGAGGTTAAAAGCATGGGAGAGAAAAGGGTCATGTATACAAGCGAGTTTGTTGCATACTGAGCAAAATAACTAAATAAAGGACATATTACAAAAATGCATGCCAACGCTTTTGAGAATACTCCCCTAATGTGACTGTACCACGTGTTGGCAGATGAATGATAATTTCACATATGGGGTCAATCTTAGGTTCCTGTTTTATAAGCACTACCGGACATGTACACACTACTAAAATTACTCTAAAAAAAACCCCTCCTATTAACATAACTTCTGTATGTCTTTTGTTTATGATCTTTCAATGATCATAAACAAAAGTTACGGTTAGAAAGTATTTGTCCCAACTCATATTATGTAATGGAAAATTGTATTTCAGTTTTTCTAGAGCTACAAATACAGTCTAGGTTACAATTCTTCATTCTCTCACTCAGGGTTGCCCAGTAGCTTTAAGTAAAACCGTTTCTACCTAACTGTTGTTTACTAAGATATTTTTGAAAAGTAAAATTACCATCCTGTCCACTGTGCCCACAGTAATGGGGATTTAATATATATTTATTCAATAATAGAGTTAGGAACTGCATAATAAAATATAGTGGGCCGCTGTGCATTTATCCTTTGCACTTATACTTGCACATTTTCAACAAAATATTATTCCAGGGTATGTTGACAAACCTCTTGCACGTATATAGTAATAAATAGGCCCTAGTAGAGATTTTAATTAGTAAACCCACCTGTTTTAACCCATATATATATTAGAACATGTAATAGCATGGCCCAAATTAATTGACAGCTCTCCTTTCATTTATGTCTGTTCTTTGCTAAACAACGGAGGCCATTTGCTAATGACACTTGTTGGGAATCTGCCCAATATACTGTATAAAGAAATATTGACTAAATACATAGTATATAGTTACAAAAGAGTAGGATTCTTGAAGCAAGTTAGTAGCTTTTCTTTTAGTCTGTCCAGCTATTAAAATGTTATAAACACTGTATAAATACACTGACAAGATATACCAACCATCATCAATGGGTAAATCTGAGCATTTGCAATTGTTTTTCATTATACTGATGATGTGAAATTGTACTAAAATATGTATTTTTTTATTTTAGCCTTCGAAACATTTCAAGCTTCTCAGAAGGCAACAGTGAAAATGCAATACCCTGCCCTCCTCATCTCATTTTCAGAATATCTTACCAGACTGGAAGGTGATCTCACTAAACATCATCCAAAAGTCAGCAAACGAGTATTGACATTTGATTGCTCTAGCCATCCGGTTGTGAAGTTGTACTGTCACATAGCGAGCACTGGGATTGGTATCATCCAACACCAAGACTGATGAAACAGAATTTGTTTCCCATTCATTGGCCTCAGAGCGGAAGAAGCATTGCACCTCCTTGAAGATCTTCACATTTTTGGAGAACATATTGTTGCAGTGAACCTACAATATCACAGAAAAAGCCACTTCATTAAAGCTACAATGAAACACTTGTGGCAGGTACTGAATATATGATTTTGTTTAAAACGTACAACTCAAGCACGATCAGAGTTAGTGGATTGCATATACAGGTGAAGAGAACACTAGTTTTCCCATCCTCAATTTTCCAGGAAATGCCAATATTAATTTCAATATAGCAATATAATATTATATTTGCATTGCAAGAAATGGGCCTGAGTTGGGCTTCTACATGTAACAAACCTTCATAGTGGTAAAATTTCGTATTCGGTCAAATTCAAATACGATTTCCACATAACCATTGGAGAAACTTTCATTGCTCCATCCTACATAATCATATCCAGGCCACATATGATACTCGTGTGTCAAAGTGAAGTCATCAAGTCCAGACACACCATCTGTTAGCTGTCCAAGCCCTTCATTCATGCTATTGTAGAAAAAAAATTAACAATTGCTTAAAATAAGAGTAACAATAGTGTTTTATATTCAGCACCACAAGGATTTATCTACAATCTAACTGATTAATCAGATTAAACAAGCAATGTGCATTCTATACACCTAGTGCAGTTTTAAAACAAACAATATCTATCTATCTATACATACACATTCTTTTCTAAATCTTGTGCGTGGGGATTTACTGGGTTAACTCACATTGACCAGCCTCAAATTATACATGTTTTGTAATTCAAACGTTATATACATTAAAATATTTGTTTTATATTCTAGCACCATATTGAGACTTTTTTCGTTTCACGACTAATGGATGCTTGATGCCTGGACAGAACATCAATTTGTCTCATTATCTTACAGTAGTGTTGTACTTTGCTTCCTACAAGTCTATGGGAATGTTACCTGTAACCAACTGCTCCATCATATATTGTGTCATTCAGATACATGATCTGGCCCTCAGGAAGAAGAAATTGTTGTCCTGATGGAGCATTGTAAGAAACAAGACCATCTGAAATTCAAAGATGTATGTTGTAAAATACACAGGTACATATAGAATTATAGTATTCATTATTTTACAAGTTATTGTTAATAATGCTATACTTAGTTGAAAAGACACAGTAGACACATTTCTGAGTACATTATTGAAAACAATGTTAAGGAATAAGGATTTGTATGATTTATCCACTTTTGTGTTCTTTCTATTAGTGCAAAACTAGAAGAATATATATGTCTATAACACTGTAACTAATTGGAGACATTGAGACAGATTTTGTCTGTAATTGCCTGGGGTGGTTGTTTGACCCGTCTTACATCAAGCTTATATCCTGGTTTGCCACATATATTGGGAAAACCAAATTAAATGAATGTGCAAGGACAACTTGAATGCTACACAGCAAAATTACTAATGGATTTTTAAATACTATATTGTTTATCATTTTCATTGTAGGCAACAGACTGTTGTTGATTTTATTTATGATGCATTATTATTTGCATATTTCATGTGATAATACTAGCATATTTCCAATAATTTATCACAGTATCTTACCTAGCCAGACACAGCCATACAATTCCACCCTCAAACAAACATTCATAGAGTGATCAGTTACAGGGATGAAGCGCAGAAACCTGGCTATAATGGGTGGCTCTAGGTCCTTTAGAACAATATCATATGGGTTCACATTTCCATCAAGAATCTGAAATTAATAAACATTAATCTACAATTACATTTTTATCCAGGATGACTAACATTTGAGCAATAAGATAGAAAATTGTTAAGTAGTGAGCAAATTGTGCATTTTTCAAATATGCATGCTCTTTAAACATTTCCATTACCCTACCTGTCTACCATGTCGGTTCCTCCAGGATATCCAACGAGTACCATCGCGACTGTAGTTGATTTTAAACATTTGAGCAAATTCATTGCCATGTCCTCCAGCATGACGACCTTGCGTACCAACTAGTGTGATAAAATGTAGGACACGCAAATCAATCTGGAGGAATTCAGTAAGCTCCTCGGGATCGACAGGCATCTCTGGACACCAAGCTCCGTCTCCTTCCTCTGAATCAAGCCTAAATAGACCAGAAGTAGGCATTTTTATTCCATATATCTTTTTAATATATGCATGCATATACCTACAGGTATAGAGGACTGCATTGGAATGCGTGTTCCGCAGGTCCCGCCAAAACACTTTCAGGAGTTGCGGGCAGGAGAACGGTCAGACAATGTACCTGTGGGTCCTGGTAATTCCACGCACTCCCGCACGGTGCCTTCACGTTGCTCCCTCACAGCGTTTCTTCTCTTGTTCCGCCCAGGAACCCAGTTGAGTCACGTGATTTTACGTCACTTCACGTGACTCTGCAGGGTTCCTGGGCAGAACAAGAGAAGAGGCGCTATGAGGGAGCAACGTGAAGGCAGCCTTGCGGGGTGGGCAGGATTGACCACATATGTGGCGGGAACAGGCGGGATTGGACACATATGTTGCGGGAGTGGAACACACACATTGCGGGAGCGGGCAGTAATGGACGCAAAATCAGCAGGAGGGGGATTAAAAAAACAGTCCCGCACAGGGCTCTAGTTGGTAGCATACAATTGCCTAAAATGTCTTTGTATGCTGTACCAAAATGTTGGTGAAATGTTGAGAAGATGGGAGTTCAACAATAAAAACCATGACAAGGGATTGTAGTAGACCACAGAGAAGTGTCTTGGGGGTCTTGGTGGGTGCATAGATTTCGCAGGCTTTTACAAAATCAGTTTGTGTAATCCCAGGGTGAGTGGCGATCTTGGAGTAATGATAAGTGGATAATATCTCACTCCTGAGATCTGAGGGAACAAACAACTTCCCACGGGCACATTCACCGGGTGCGGATGTTTAGGCTTTTTTGATAATATCCCCAAGACATGATAATACAATTAATTTGACAGGAGAAATGATCTGGCCTCGACTCAGTCTTCAGATGATCTTGCTCAGGTGACGTTCTTGGAACCAGGGGTATATGTAGGGCTGCAACAACTAATCGATAAAATCGATAGTAATTGATAATGAAAATCAGTGCCAACGAATTTCATTATCGATTAGTTGAATTGATTTTTAAATGCACTGAAAAATACCCGTTTTATAATCCGTTTCATTCAGTGAGACTCACAGCAGTTGCTACTTACAGTCCCTCCCTGCAGTCACTCTGATGATTGGCCCTGCCCATTTCCTTATAGCATCCACACGGCTCTGACTGAGTATAAAATTTATATTTGGGCTGCTGAAAGTTAGGGGA